>QEQW01000126.1:0-53342 GCA_004016085.1 Claviceps quebecensis
CCCGCGCGATGGAGGGACAATCGGTCTTTTGATGCTCGTGTTGCGCAAAGCGACGTGGCGAGAGGATTGACGAGACGGATCGGGATATTTTTTTAATTTTCGTAGGGTTCGAAGTCAGCCAGGCCGGCCGGGGACGCGGGACACAGACTGAAGAGTGAGTGAGGGTGAATGATGAAGGACACGGTGGTTGAAATGCAGATGCGGGTGCGACGGGTGGGAAGGGGAGAGTCGGTCCGGGCGAAGAGGCCGCGGGCACAACCTGGAGCGGGAAGCTGGAGCTGGCGAGTTGGAGCTAGGACCACCACCCAGATTGCCGTGGCCCGTACAAATTAGCTTCGGCACCACTCAACTCAGAGACGCGCAGGTACAGAGGGACGTGATCAGATGCAGTTATGAACTTCTCCGTATGGGCAGATCAGATACAATTGATCACAGCGACAGGGTCTAGCAATACGAATACCTACATAGACAGAGTATCAAAATGATGAATAACGGTAATGGCATGACCGACCCCAAAACCGAGAGCAGCCAAAATTGCCAAGTACACACCTACATACATATGTATTCTACGCTCAAAAAGTTAGATCTGGCCTTCTCGACCTCTGGTGACGACGACAAGTTACAACTTGGGCCGCGGCGCTGATGCCCATACTCAGCCACTCACGAGTCACGAGTCACACAATTTGTAAATTCACCCACTTTCTACATTACGGGCGATTCACGAATATCTAGGTACCTATACCTACTCCGTAAGCGTCTGCTCCAGGTGCCTCGGCCACTGTAACTGGACGCTGTAGACGCTGCACCAACGACTACAGCCGCGGGACTGGCGCCACGGTGTCCTTTATGTAGGCTTTGCCACCGTCGCCTCAGCGCTCACGGCCCCACTGTTGGCCCGTCTCGTCGCGCCTCTGCTCCACCGCTGGCTGCTCTGCTCAGTGCTCACTGTGCTCAGCCTCAGTGCCTCTCACCAATGTCAATATGTATATCACCTTCCACCTTCACGATGATCGCCTTCCCCGTGGGCCGTCACCATATCGCCGTCAGTCGTCGACCGTCTCAGGCACGATACGCAAGCCGCCATGTCTGTCATAGTCCACTCGACCCTCGTCGATAGCGGCTCGCAACTCGGCCCGGAGCGTCGCCCGCTCTCCCGTGACGGGGTCCAATTCCCAGCCCTCGCGCATCCACATCCATCGTAGAGGTACACGCGAAGCTCCTTGTCTCGCGACATCGCCCTCATCCACTCAGGCTGGAAACTCGTGTCTGCTTCTCGTCCTCTGCCCTTCCAGTCTTGGGCTCGTCCCGAGAAGAGCGTCCGGCAGAATATCCTCCAACTGTCTAGTGTGTATCACTATCGGCCTTGTGTCATGTGTCCAATCTCCCAGCTGTTCCTGGAAGCCTTGCCAGCAGAGGTATCTGGCGTCAATGACGCGTTCGGATTTACACAAGACTCGTCTCCAGACTCAAGAGGATCATCGCGTGAATCATAGTTCCTGACTCTGTGCAAGATTCCCGCCGTGGGGGGTGCCTCGAGAAATCGGCTGGCATACTTTTGAATCTGTTTGAGCCGATTGGTTGCTAGACCGAGGTGTCGGATCATGCTGAACAGCTCCTCCTCCTCATTCCGGGGATCTGCTAACTCTGTCGGGGACGGGAAGCGCTGCTTGACTTTGTAGAACACGGGGATGGCCACTTGGCCGTTTGTTTTGATGAGAAACGTCACGGCACGCCGCACGGCCACCAGCAGCCAAAATGGGTCGTGGGCCATCTTCCCCTGTATGTATGTATGAGCCCGAAGTGTGAGCTGGAGAGCGGCGGGAACGACGGCACGCTCGGCACAGTTCCGGCCGGCTTTCGCTGGGAAAGCGTGCGATTGCTGCGGATGACCGGCACAAAATACGGTCACGACGATGATCGCTGCAGACGTGCGTTGGCGGGCTCGATGAGTGACGATGAGGTGCATGCGGGCTCGCTGCACTGGCCATCCAAGGCCGATAGGGCCACGTTGTGTTCTTCACGAGCCCCATTCTGCTCTTCACTCCAATAATGTGATATTGTTTTTGTGAGTATGGATCTGCGTCTGCGATGCCTTCTTTCGAGTGAGGGGATGCCTGACCGGCCGCTGCCAACAGAAAGAGACCTCCAGGCTCCAGCCCAGGTATAGGGAGATTTTTCGGCCAGATCTTTGGCACATGCGATGAGACAGTCAGTTTCCACCACACGGAGCCGACTGGATATCGGACTTGTAATCTCTTTCTGCCAATAACTGCCATACGAATGTGAGGATGTCACAGCCCTCGTGGCTGTTGCCGTTGGGGTCTCGCAACCTGCAGCCGAAGAAATGATGAAACTTGTCGGAGTCGGCAAAGTCAACCAAACATGCTCGCTTCGACCAGTGACTGAACTTCCTCGGTCGAGGTGAGCGAGGATCCGAGGACATCCAAAAGGAAATCCGCTGCGCCATCATGCACGTCAAAAGATCGATAGAATATCCCGCGCCCAAACCTCTGCCATTGCGGTCATGTCGTGAGCGTTTCCTTGCCAACGACTTGAGGCTTGTGACGACATGACGTCCGTTACATATTTTGCCCGAGACCTGGATTTTACTGCAAGCTTGTTCACTAGAACTGATCTAGGCGTTTAGAGCACCGATTATCTAGAGAGTAATAAACAGACGTTCACGGCAACAGTGCGGAGTCAAAAGCACACAGACGGGTACGCGCAGCATGTGAATACGTACCTATGTACTCCATATGAATGTCGCTACATACATCTTCGTATGCCGGCACTGGAAAATGATCGCAAAAGCGGGACTGCCTGAAACCTTGAATCCTGCCCAAGATAGACTAGATCTCATGCGACGTGCCAAGCCGATGGAGTGAATGGTGCATTGGTGAGGCACAAAGTGTGCCAAGTGAAGTTTGGCATCAAAAACATGCGGAGAAGCATCGAAAATCATACCGAACGTGCAACGCAGCAACACTCGTACACGTTTCCGAATGCTCACTCGATCGCAGATTACAGAAGGTCGTCGACAAAATGCGGACGATCAAAGGCCGCGTTATCGGAGATACCCGGTCGTTGCGCCATTCACGCCAATTCACGCCGCGCAAGCCGTTCTAGGTAACTTCTCGTTGGTCTTGTGATGTAAGAATGACTTTGCTCCAATTGCTCCAAACTTCAAAGGCACACAGTTGTGGCCCCGCATTTGTCTATCTCTGACGAATCAGGCCGCTGGCGCGACTGCCGGCGCCGTGCGATGCAGAGTGTTGGATAACGGAACCGTGAACGGACGGCCTTGTGGCCGCCCCTTGAACTTGTCTCAATCTGTTTCCGTCTATCGCTCCCATCACGTGACGGACTTGTGGGTTTGTGCTTCCCAGCCTGTCGTCCGTCTTCGCGCCTCCGCTTCCGATCTGCCTTCGCATTTCCATTCCTCTCCACCCCCAAAACCTCGATCCTTGACGGTCCCTAGTCTCCGACCCTTTCGAGTCCTTCAATTGCCATCAACTTTTCCGTCCAAAGGATGAGTAGTCGCGGCGGGAAACTCGCCCCAGAAGTCAACAGGTGAGTTGAGGTTGCTCTCGGGCGTCCAGGGTCATAGTTATCGAGCGAATGAGTGTTTCCCCGGGCATCGTGATGGCCCCATTCGACCATGGGTTATCAGGATACCCCAAACTCGACCCTCAACGCCATCAAGTCCTGTATAGTGAATAGTGTGCTAATAATCATGACAGAGCTCTGTTCGTCAAGAACTTGAGGTAGATCATCCCGAACGCCTATAGACGCTAAACGCCGAAGCGAAATCCTCGGACCTCCGAGACTGACATCCGACGTGTAGCTACAGCGTAACTCCAGAGGAGCTTTTCGATCTCTTTGGAAAATTTGGCCCCATTCGGTACGCACCCTCTGTCTCGATATGCACAAAAGGAAATGATGGAAGAAGACGACGACGACGACGACGACATCTGCGAACGAGAATGCTAATTATGTACACTATACAGCCAAGTTCGCCAGGGCATTTCAAACGCTACCAAGGGGACGGCCTTTGTGGTCTATGAGGACGTCATGGATGCGAAGCAAGCCTGCGATAAACTCAACGGCTTCAATTTCCAAAGTCGCTATCTAGTTGGTATGTTTGATTGTACTGGCACATTTCCATCATATGCACTCGTTCAATCCATCTTTCATTCCTTTCCTCGACTCTCACGGCCACCACGACCACCCCGTTATCCAATTCCGTGGTCATCGACTTCTACCACCTGTAACACCAACGTGAACTAACGTGAGTATAGTTCTATATCACCAGCCAGAGAAGATGATCAAGTCAAAAGAGGACTTGGAGGCTCGCCGTGAATCGTTAGCGCAGCTAAAGAAGCAGCACGGCATAGATTGACAATCCGACCGGCCTGTAGACAGCCCGAAAGACAAGACACTCACCAAGTCTCCGGGCCGGTCCCTGTCACCCCTCAAGTCGGCTTCGCTGGATGCCAAGACCATCCTACGAACAGGCAAGCCAGCTGCCCGCACCGTGCCAAAGGGGCATGCCGGCGTGCGAGCAGTCCGCTTTGTCGAAGGGGCATCAGCAGTTGTACGATCATGCGCTTGATGCGCCGCTCGCGCGCCTATTACTGTGACGACCATGATGACTCTCACCCTAGTCAACAATCAACGACCCGTCACTAGCTTCGAGGCTTCTTTTGAGACTGATTCTGGTTTATTGCTTTATTTTTAGGGGGGCCGCGATGGATGCTCTCCGCTCTTTGCACAATCATCACTCCTTGCTCGATGTATTTTACTCTTGTTCGTCTACGAGCTGCACCTGAAAATGGTATAAGAAAACACAAATTGGGAATATATGGCGAGCAGGAATACGAAGGATTCATGAGCCATCGGTGGCCATGAACAGGGACTTGACTCACAGAATGAGCATTTTTAGATGGAGGTCAAATTGTTCAGACTCCTGAAGCAATCGCGGCTGTGTATGCTTCTGATGACGCTTCCTCCTGTGCAGACTGTGTTTTTTGCCCTGGAATTCCCGCTTTAGTCCTATGAATTATGATGATCTCTACCTAGGATTGTTATTTGAATGGTCCTTGTCGCGCAATACAGTCATGATCGTACTCGTAAAGAATACGTGGTGATGTGCGTCCGTGAACAATGTCTGATGTGCATCATTAACTTTATCGTATACAATCCATGCAACGTTCCTTCGACATGCCCACCTGCACCCGAGCGAATGGATGGCCCATCTATGTATGTACCCAACCTAGTCAACCCCCACGCTTACACGTTACAGTAGTATCCGGACTACCATTGCCGTCAGCATCTTATTCTTGGGGTTCCTGCGTTGGGTATGTACTAATGCCGGCCCCCGGGGGCATACCTAGCCTGAAACATACATACATAGATTACACTACACACATACACATACGTATGTATTATATAGGTATACACAGAGTTTATGCAAATACATTAGATACTTATGTATACTGAAATATACTATACTTGTTTGTAATGTCATGTTCATTGCGCAGACGCAATAATTAACATTGGCGACTGTTGAACACCGCCGCAAACGTATTCAAGTACATAGGGAGTTTGTCGTCTCCGTCTCTGAAAAGCCCCCCCCTCCCCCCCTGGCTGTGCACGTCCACTTCATATGTATCCAAGGTGGCCCGCCTCTGGCTGCCGGCGCACCAGAAACCTCATGTTCAACATGTACGCCAGCATCTTGTTGAGCAGCAGCCGGAGATGTTGTCCAGCCGAGAAGAGGAGCTATGCGGATGGCGGATTCGGTGGATCCCGTTGGTGAGACTGCTCTTACGGGTATGTGTGCATGCATGCAGCATGCTTGCTTGGCTCTCTTCGGTCTGGCAGTAGTTTGTACTTGGAAGAATTGTCCTACTTGGAGAGTAGAAGTGATCTTTTATCGTAAGTGAAGTGCCCACGGATGGTAGAAACAAAGTAGAGTTTGGGTGGGTATAGTTACATGTGCTGCTCTGCCAAGCACAAGCCAAGTAAGCCTGCCTGCCTGCCTCGGCCCTGCCCATGAGCTACTGAGCTCTCATACTTCGCATCAGTGTGTGGTTTGTGTGTTCCCAAATTGAACATTGCGGCTGGTGACGTAGGAAAAGGAAAAGAAAAAAAAACCGGCTCTCAGTTGTGATTTTTGTGTTCCAATTGAGTGCCGTGGCGTGGCTGGGCTGCGTTTTTTGCCCACAAAGTACATAGGAGGAAAGCCTCTACTTCAAGCAAACCCCGCGAGTATTGACAAATGAATGGGCTCTCGCTGATGCTCGCGTCGATGACTTGAATGATGAGTCCCGATGAGGCGGAGACTGATGTGTTACGCGGATCTTGATGTCCTGCCATTGAATTTGCTACCGATATATTCTGTTGGGAGTCTATCGCTCAATGGCATGGTGATCCGGGAGGTGAAGGAGAAAGGAGGAAGGGGGGACAGAAGTAAGCCTGGTGGAGTCATGTTCGAAGGGGACGTGCGGAATGCGCGCATGGTCCATTCGAGGTACTGTACTCTTTTGAGTCCAGGTAACGATCTGTCTTCCTCTAGAGGAGGCATGTATTCAAGATGGGGTGACATGAAATGCTCTTTGGCAAGGTTCTTAAAGGTTTCGTGAAGTGCTATCTCCCGAATTTCAAGCGGCAGCGGATCCGAATAACGAGCGCTATCGTGGGTGATGGCGCTGAGTTGATCGATCTCCTGTGACTTTGCCTGTGCTTGAAGCTTTATTGATGGCCGTGGGAAAGCGGAGCTTATCGTCTGGGAGATGGATTTGCGTTCGGGATTTCGCAGGTCCCAGGACAGCGAGATATGTTGTAGGAAAACTGTGGCAACAGTTGAGAGAATAGAAGAGTTGTTGGTCTTCGTGCCCCCCCGGGTGCCCGCAGGAGAAGGCTGAGCGGCCTTCTCGTCCGAGTTTGCGGTCTTCGTCTGCAGGTGCTGAGATGACCGTATAAAGCGGTCCTGTCCTGTTGAACTCGAGGAAGCGGATAGGATTCCTCTAAATGGGTGAAATGAGGTTCTCGACCTCGAAGCTCTTTTTCTTCACCATAATGCAAAAGATTTCGGATGCCTGTCTGTGAATTGTATGCGATCGCCCGAGCGGCCGTAATCCCCGATGAACAAGACTCGTTCACACACTCTATTCTTTCTTCAGCATGGCCAAATGCCGCTTATATTATTTTGATCTTCCCATAACTCCGATGACAGTTGCGTGAGTGTCGCACTTCTGTTTTTCCTCGTTCCACAGTCCACTGTCTTCCTCATTGTCTTCCTCCTCTTATAAATAAAGTTGTGGGCTTTTGTCCTTGCGCTGTAAGATTGAAGCACTGCCCAACTCCAATGTTCAATCTTCATGTATCTCGTATCGTCAGATCCCGGAACCAAAGCTGAGATCCTCTTCGCTCATCCAGAGGAAGCGACCGATGATGCCAATCGCATCTATTCGTTCGATTCATACCAGAAGCAAGAGAAAAAAAAAAAATTGGAATAAAAAAGTAAAATTCCAAAGGAAAACCCATGCCGAGGGCGGATGAATGCGATGATGACGGTGGTGAGGATGATAGAGAAGTCTCGCTTGCCAACACAAGAGATGGCAAGAACCGGCCTAGGTAGTGAAATGACCAGTTGTCGAGAAATGCAGCGTCGTATAAGAGTACAAAAGCAAATGACTTGGAACGCGAGCGCTGAGCTTCACATATGGAGGAAGACAGACACCAAAAAGACGGAAAGAAAGAGTGGGAGGGGAGAAAGAGCTCAGAAAATTCTCCCACCACTTTGGATCTGAAATGCCTCGAGGGCATCACAGACCTCTTTCAGACTTGGCCTCTCGTAGTAGTTTTCATTCCAAGTACCTGCTTTCATGCCCTCAGCTCGTTTGTGGAGCCAACTGACGGCCGCCTCAATCTCCTTCGCCCACCAACCGTTCGCCGCACTTCGCACCTGCTCTGCGGTAGATGTCTCCGTCCGTTCTAGCTCGCGTAAGACAAGCTTCTTTTGCTTTCGGACGATGTATCTGCTCAGCCCGGGCTGCCGTCCCCGGGTACATGCATCAATCAGGTGCCTCATCGGCTCCGGAGTGATGGTGTAGTTTGGGAACTCAACCCGCGGCTCCCACGGATACGACAACCATACCGCAGCTCTCTGAGGTGCACTGCAGGCTTCAAAAATGCACCAGAGCACTCTGCCAAGCATGTACACCTCGCAAGCTTCCTGTTCGGTCCGCGTTAAGCAGGACCAAGGCACGTTGAAGCCCTGTGAGGGCCACGTGTAATCTTCGCCATGCCCCATCGTTTCCCATCCGGGAAGTAGCTCTGAAAGCATGGCGGCATACTTGCTTTGTACGCAAGAGTCGATCTCGTCGTCGATAGCCAGGAGTCGAATGTACTCTATGGCGTTGACCTCAGGGGCTGCAAACTCGCACCACACGCCGCGCTGCTCAAAGTCTACCATGATGGCGTCGCGAGATGCCGACAAGACTACATTGTCAAGTCTCAGATCTGGGTAGAATGAGTGTGCGACATGGTGGAGATGCAGCAAGGCTGAGGACAGCTGGAGGGACCATCTCGTCTTGTCAGCCAGGGACACTTGTCCGTGCAACTGTAAGAAGGGGATCAGGTCGCGAAGACTTCCGTGTATGTGATATTTCAGTGTGAAACCTATCACGGCTATCTTGCTGCCGAAGCCACATTTCTTGGTGACGAGATGGACTGGTCCAGCCATGATGTTGGGGTGCGGGGGCATCAGGAGCAGTTGTCGGAGCTCGTGGTAGAGGTACTTGGTGTAGCTGGTCAAGCCCTTGAAAATCCATTTCTGGCCTTCAATCTCAACAAGACAGACACTGTCATGTAACTGGGACACGTACACCACCTCACTGATGTCGATAGCCCGCGGCAGAGCAACGCTCTCACCCCAGAATGTCTGCAACGATGCCACAGATAAGAGTTGCCGCTCCAGATGATGTGTAGGGGCCACAACTATGGATGTGGCGGCAATGTCCTTGGGCAAAGTTTGAAAGACGATCCGGGATCCGAACGGCAAATTGCAGTAGATCTGCATGGGGTCATCGTGGCCCGAGCTCCAATGCTGCAGAATCCGCAAGATGTGGTTCGTGATCCCGAGACGAGAGATCCTGGATCTGTCCCTTGTGTAAAACGCCACGTCGAGATCGAGTGCTTCCCGTATGTCGGCTGACATTGTGGCCGGCTCGGGAATAAACACATCGACTCGTAACAGGGGCATCTTCACTAAGAACTGTGGCACAGCATAAAACTGTGTTCCAAAGGCTGTGCAGCCATCAATACGCCAGAGAGCATTTTCAGGTGGCGCAAGAGAGTCGATCCGGTTTTTGGGATTCAGGCTTGACGATTCCCAGTCTGATGTCGCATGTGTTTGGTGCGTTGGTTCAGCTGCTTGGGAGTCGGCATGAGGCTGACGGACCGAAAACGCCGCGGTCGGGTGTATGACCTCGCGGATGGATTGTTGACTCAGATCCATAATTATCACAGCTCTCGAGAGGACTCTCGATAAGCTGCGCACAGAACTGTTCAAAGTTGGCGTTGGGCTAATGAAGCCAGAGGTAGTCTCCCGTGTTATTTGAACAGTTATTTGAACAGGGAGACAAGGAAAGAAGAGGGAAGGGGAGAAGGATAAAAAGGTAGACAACAGATATCTGAGCAGTGAGGGAGTTCAATTGCTAGTATGTGCTGTTGTGTTGATGGGTCTATATCCAGCTTCGGCTGTGTTATTGAAACCGATGCGGACGTTGACCCAGATGGCGGCGAGGGTTCTCGATTCCTTCGCATGTAAATAATAGACAAGTTGCAAAGATCAAAATGATCTGACGGCTCTATGTCAGGACTCATCATGTGTCTTTATCGAAAGACAAAAGCTTGACCAAGATGAAGGAGATGCTATCTACGTGACCCATATCGCACGAAGACGGCACCGCGAAAACGACATATTGTCGAGCAAAGTAGCGGTAAAGCACCCTTTCAGGACCGTGATTCGATAAACCTCGTTATTCTCAGGATTGAAACGTCAATTGGAGCACAACAGTGACATTTGCAGTGCTTCAAACGACGTGACAACGTTCAAAATCTGACAGAAGTAAAAAAAAGGCAGGTTCACTGCCTCCTAGAGGCGTACAAGTGGGAGCTGACTGAGAGGTTCTATGCAGCCCATGAGCGGCGAAGATGCAATGGACAGTCGCGATGTCCATTCTCACCTTCGTCAACTGCGATCTGATGGAATAGGGTTGCAATGTATCGGCAATCCCGCGTCCCAACCTTGTTGTTGGCTGCTGCTGTCTTTCCCCAGAAAAGGCACTTGTGAGACCATCCTGATCTGGACGTCCACATCAAGGACCAGTATGTGCCGAAGCATATTAGCCGGAAAATGGCAGTCTTTCTTGGCTGCAGCTTGTTCCATGCCAAGAATACCAAGGGAATGGGATCAAAAATAGACACTGTGGGACAGACGTGAATGCCTATGGAGAACTTTCGAGATCATGGTTTATCGCTGTTGCTGATCGTAGTCATTGCTCCTGAGCCGTGCCATTAACACCCGACTTGGCTGCTAGGACCACGCAGCCCGATCCAGGAGCTCTTGAAATCTCAACTCATACAGTTCCCTGTCGACGAGTTTATAGCTATGCTCTTCGGTGTCCACTTCTCATGATTGTGAGTGCATATGCTGCTGAACAATCGGAAGCCACCGCAAGTACCGAAAGATCCTGTCACATAAAGGCCAATGGGCCGATGATCTGATTCATCATTTTGAAGAGGGAAATGTGACGAAGCATCACACTGCCTTGCTAGTGAACGAGCTCTTGACGTAAATTGGCACAATAGGCAAGTACAGGACATTTCGCCAACATGCTCATGTGGAGTCATGCCTTTTTCGGTTCTTGTGCCTGGTTCACCCTAGTGATGGCCTCAGTGCATGATCCGATCAAATATCGGTGTATATGCTGAACGACGACTATTTCAGTGATTGTTCCATTAGCTCATGCAACTGCATGCTTGTTTACGAACCACTTGAGTTGTGGACCTTGAGAGATGGACGAGTATTACCAACATGCAGAGGCTGTGCAGAATATGAAGGGTTGGGCAAATGAAAATCAAGAAATGTCTGCTTCACCTGTTCCACAGACTTCCAGAACATCGGAGGAAAATAAAAATGGACCAAAGCCAAAATGAGAAGGCCCAAACTTAGGAGCTAGATTTGTTTTGAAAGAAAGTAGCGGGTGCTGAGCATATATGCTTTCCAGAGAAGCCATGTTCCTGCTCATTTAGAGCAGATCCCGTTGGTCCTTTGATAAGAGACTCACGAATGACACATGTTTTAAAAGAGCTCCGACCATGCAATTCTTCTTCCTATTTTTGATAAAGATCAGTGACAGCGTAAGCCTCTTTCTCCTTAAGAAAGAAGGTTAGCTCCATGCCAAGTTTCCAGAGAGGCCGCATGGGCACTGGAAAGTCAAAGCTGATCACAGTGGCAAGTTGGGAGGAAATGACGAGGAGCAAAGCCCAATCAAACAAAGAGCGCTTGATGATATCCCACCTCTTTATCTGCCACAGGACCAATTATCTGCGAGGCAAATGCCAAGCAATGGTTGCACAGCTGGAGCTTATGCCGTGCCTCATGACCTACAAGTATCTGGAGAACACGATTCAAGTATCGTCACCCTGAGAGATACTTCCGCATATAAGCGCATCATCTCAAAAGGGTAGGACGTTCGTATGTGATGAGGGCCGGATTGATCGATGAGGCATATGCCGCTGCTGCTTGCTGGGACTGGCTGGAAAGGGGGTCTCGTCCTCGCAAGAACAGAGTAGCAGCCTCACCAATACTGGGCCGTAAAGCACAATGTGTTGAATAGGCAGGCCGTCATTCATCTTGAGGAGGATGCCTTGGAGGACGCCTTGGCCGATACCTGTCTCACCGTTCCTCGTTAGAAGACAGCTGATGAAGAACCGCCACAGTAGACGAACGCATGATCGAAGAAATGGAAGCTTGGCTCTGAGAACTACGTCATAGCCTCCGGGTAAATGAGATGAACGATGAGCGTCCCAGGACACACAAATTGGAGAATTTGGTGATCGTCGAAACGCCACAGTTGCATTCATTCTCAACGTCGCGGAGCTGATGACGCAAGAGAGCTCGTCTACAGCCACAAAAGCACGCTGAATGCTACTACTTAGTCTGATTAGAGAATCAGACTGTCGTAGATATCGCTGTCGCTCATGGTGCTCATGGTGGCTCACTTTCGCTCACTGTCGCGCATTCTGCCAATTTGACGCATATGTAGCCGATACACCAAGACGCCAGTGAGACCAGCAGCTGTGATGGGCACACATATGGCCACATATATCGGCCGGCTATACTGTAGCACAGGTGCCCGTCAGCGTTGGCGGAATGGGTTGTGAAGTCGCGTCAATAAGCCAGAGCGAGACGGCGGTTGGTGGTACCTAAGCGGCGGCCATCGCGGAGACGAAGAGCTCCACATGCTTGTTGCCGCTCATTAGCCCGAATCGCTCTTCATCAGGTATTTACGCGGGGTGGCTGACGGGTTGATGGGCTGATGTCGGGAGGACCGCCGATGTCGTGTACCGGAGCGGATGGAGACAAGACGGGTGGAAGGCCTTCATCATTCAATGGATGTGTTGATGTGCGGCTTGTGATAGGTAAGGTCTGTCCGATTGCGATGGATCCACCGCGACGTCTCGATCGAGCTCTGTTCGCACGCGAAGGTAGGTACCTAGGTACCTATTGTACCTTTTGACCTCGTCTCAAAACTCTCAAGAGTCAAAACACACTGACTTTGGGAATCTCGTCAAAAGTTGTCTGTGCTTCCGCGTCCCTTTCAGTTTCAGGCTGGCTGCAGACGGGATCATTTCGCAGATTCGCGTCTGCCGTCAGTCAAATCCCAAGCCAGCCTCGAGAAATGTCGTCGGCCCCTTCGAACTGTCACTGATCAACTGACGGGCCAGCGTACATGGCTAAGCGAATCGAGACGAGCGTGTCGCAATTAGGCTCTTTCGTTTGATGCTTCAGTCTGCCAGGAGGAATGCTTGAGATCGGTCCTACGCGAGTTCGGGTCGTGATAGGGTGAAGGCACGATACGGTGATGCTGATGTGCAGTTGCACAGTCTCCTGCTTCGTGTCAGGCGTTCCCGTCGGATCATGGTGATGATTGCTGACTCCCCAAGTCTCTCGCAGCGGGCCGTTGGAGTTGATATCACTCTGACATTGGCTCATCTCTTCACCGGTCCCACACATTACACGGCGGCAAAGGATCTTGTCTCGAATCTTCAGCCTTCAGGTCACAGGCCAAGAACGCGGAGACGCCTTTGCCTTTTTCGAAAGAGCACGCACACCCAACCTCCGGGACGGACGGTACATACAGGAAGTAGAGACAAGCTTGGAATTCCAGAGTTGGACTACCGGCGCCACTGCTTGATTTGGGCTGTTGGGGATGCTGTTGTGGCTGCCACTGTTACACGAACGCATTTGTTGGAATATCATACCTACCCTTCTCCACATACTTACATACAGAGGTTTCGGCTCTGGATAAGAGGAGATGTTTGATATACCTACAAGCTGTCTGCAAGCCCAAGGCCGAAGTTTCTTGATGATCTGGCCATAAGCTGCGAATGCTCCTGCGACAATGAACGCGTGCTCGAGCAGCGGCACGGGTCGTCCGTCTATCAGTAGAGGTTCCTACTGTACTTGAGCGGAAGACGTACAAACAGATCTTGTGTCTCTGACTTGTGTCTCTGAAACTGGAACCCGCAGATCCGTTGAGGAATGCCTGCACACGTAGGTATAGCTGGGCTGCTACCGCTTCTTCTCATAAAGTTGCGGCGCACTTAGTCAATCATTACATGGCTTGTGGTGCGACTGTGATGATGGAAGAACTCACTGTACACAGACACACCGCTTGATTCATTCATCTCAAACAAACTTGGCGCCGGAATTCTTCCTTTGCGTGGCGGCCTGGAAAGAAGGTTTGCTCCATGACCTGTTCAAGCTCAAGTCGATACTTGTGCAACACAGCGTTAGCCGTCTTGATTACACGCCGCCCAGCCTTTATTCACATTTCTTAGTCAAAAAGCACACGCCTTGCCAGCTGAAGGCTCGTTCAGCGCTACCCCTCAATTTGGTCAAATACAATCCGTGCCATGACCTCGCCCTCCTCACCGAGTCTTCACTTTTTCTTCCAAGTTCCAAAGCCTCAACTTGCTGTCACCACAATTTCCGCCGCACGAGCTCTCTCGCCGCCACTGACATTACAACGAGCCCGTAATCCATGCACATCGGCAGCACGACTCACGTATTGATCCGCACTATCCGCAATCCCTGGCTTCGGTGACGAACGGGAAGACGGTCAGAGACTCGCCGGCCGGACCACGAACCCGGCACCGGAGAGACTCAGCTCAACACCCTGCGCATTTTCATCGCTTGCTCACACAGAGCCGCAAAGGCGACACAGACCCGTCTTTTCATCTCGAGCCGACGTCGACCTCGTCTTCGAAGCCCTGGCTCCAACGTCGACTGTTGAGCCATATCGTAATCCCGGTCAACAATTCCATCATTCTTCACCCAGTGAATTTGATCCGCTTATCTTCTTTGCCTTCACCTGGTGGAGAATTGGCAGGCGCAACGCTACGCCTCCCCGACTGAGTGCGTCGCAGTACAAGCCTTGGCCACGCCGCACCGCCCTGTCATCGCTAGTCTTTTGGACAAACATAACACCTCGCTCTCCACATCTAGTACTTTGAGTCTTAGCACAGTCTCGCACACCTAGTATTCTTGTCCAACGCGCCCCCGACAACGATCATGGTAAGAAAATTCTTCCCCGTCATGGTAGCGGTTGGTCTCGCGGTGGCCCGTACGGGATATATGAACGGTCTCTTCCTCCCGCTCTTTCGTAGTATTTTTCTTCGGTGCGCTACTTCATTTCAGTGAGGCAACAAAAAGTGGCTATCTTCACTGCTGTGATCCCTGTTTAAATCGGATTTTCACCTCACTCCTATGATCGAGTGGACGGAGCAATTCCTGCCTTGGGGAGTGAACAGTTGCACCTCTTGAGGGACATTCACAGGCACCTTGTCTATCAGTCGATAAAGCAATTCACTAACTCAACGAAGGAGGTCACGCAGTCACTCATTCATAAGCGGCGTCGGCCCTATATCGGCGCTCGGCCGTCACTACTTGCACAGCCCGTAATTTTTGGATCCTCGGGAGAGGGTTCGGAATGGCCCTTCTTTGACCAACAACCTCTTAAGATTGATCAAAGCCTTCCACCGTATGGCCAGGCATCAAGTTCTGAAGACTTCAATAGCTCCCAATCGGAGAAGACGTCGGTTAAGCGACGACGACTTAAGACTAATTACAGCATCATGCCTCAGAATTTGTCTACCACAGAGGTCCCGAGCAGCCTGGAGAAGGATGCGCATCTCGACCAGTTCCGGAGGAATAGTAACCATGGTCAACAACTCATATTGCCTAGGTGGGCAGGGCCTCTGTTCCCGCATACTCAGACCCTAACCCAGTTTCCTCGACGAGTGTTTGAGATGATGTGTGGTCCCTGTGATACAGAGACAAATCAAGCAGATGGTATGAGACTTCCATTTCTTTTTTTTGCTCATGCTGTTTTTTTTTGACTTTTCTTTTGCTTTGTTTGCCATGGCCTCGGTTCATGTCTACTGGCGTCGTCAAATCAGTAGACCCGTTCTAATGGCGTGTTTGAAGGCCATCTCTCGTTGCCCAATGGACCTGATTGGGGTTTTGCGACGAACCAGCCGTATTTTTCCCAGGGGCAGTTGATTATGGATGGAACAATTCCCCCTTATGAGACAAATCAGCCGTATTCTGCTCAGGGACAATTGATGATGGATGGAGCGATTCCCCCTCGCGAGACGAACCAGCCATTTTCTACCCAGGTGCCTTTGATCGTGGATGAAGAGATTCCCCGGGTCAACCAGCCTTTTCTGGCCCAGGCGCCATTGATTATGGATGCAGCGATTCCCCCTCGCGAGACGAACCAGCCGTATTCTGACCAGGCTGAATTGATCATGGATGGAGCGATAATCCAGGCGAACCAGCCGTTTTCTGCCCAGGTGCCATTGATCATGGATAGAGTGATTCCCCAGGCCAACCAGCCTTTTCTGACCCAGGCGCCACTGATCATGGATGCAGCGATCCCCCCTCGAGAGATGAACCAGCCGTATTCTGACCAGGCTGAATTGATCATGGATGGAGCGATACCCCCTCACGAGGTGAACCATCAATATCCTGCCCAGGCGCCACTGATGACAGATTACGGAATGATCAAGCCATACTCTTCCGAGCAGGATTTGGTCACAAACCCTTCGTTTCAACAGACGATACCTGATTTGGGCCTTCTGAACACTGGACCTGCTCTTTTTGAAGAGGCGTTGACACAAGTAACGCCATCGCTTGCACAGTTTGCGTACACGGGCAGTTTGCAGCCGCAGACAAATTTTGTTGAGGATAGTTTCCTATGTGACCAGAACTTGGGATCTTCTCTATTTTTGCCCGATGCACTGATGAACATGGACCCTGGAAGTAATACCTCTGCTTTTCTCGTTCCGGGTGGCTCGTCCCATCTTGCTCCAAGTTACCTGGACTACGATACAGGGATTTTGTTTGACATAGGTGCAAACATGATGCCTTCCAACCACGGAATAGTAGTCAACAGCATGCCAATGCCGATGTTAGCCAATGGATTACCCCCAGCTGGTCCTCAGCAATCTTGGACGAATGCCGTCACTCATTTCCAGCAGCCCTACCAGCAATTCTACCCGCAATCGAGTTTTGACTTTCTTTTGCCAAGCCAACGAGGTGGCAAACGGGGCCCGTTTCGAGATTCCGCTCTCCGAGAGCAGACAGCGCTGACACGAAAGATTGGATCATGCATTCGATGTCGAATGCAAAGAATACGCGTAAGTTGTATCTTCTTCAAATCTGACACCCTTTTGTGTCTCCAACTCTTCTTTCCAGCCTGACGCAACATGAGAGCTTTGACTAACTGGGTCGACACGACGTAATGTCTTTCAGTGTGAACGCAATCCTAATGAAACCGGTGGACCATGCCTTACTTGTCTCAAGGTTGCCAATACCAAAGCAGGTAGATTCCCCTGCCTGAGGTACAAAATTACGGACATCAAACTGTTCAAGTCGGGACAGGTCCCCGGCTTTGAATGGACGCAGCGATGGGCCAACAACATTACGGATCCGATTCAAAAATGGGCCTCGACAGAAGTGAAAGTGATTCACATCTCGACGACCTATTCGAAGAAGACTATCGAGCTGCAGGTTCGCCAGTTTGTCCCTCTGGAGGGCGACAAGCTGGAGCGCACTTGGGTGCACCAGGGAACGAAGAAGTCTGTCACGGTGCCTCCCTATGCATTGATGGATCTGGATGCTGGGAAGAAGGCCTATTTGAAGCATATATACGCCAGCATGGGCGACACGCTTCAACTTGTAGCCGAGCGGTCTCGCGGTCTGGTCAGAATGACCTATATACAAGCCTTCCGCGTATATCGAGATCCTGCGATTCCGGCAGACTGGAAACAGCTACTTGATTGGACCTTTCGGTTGTGGATGTCCGTTCGGCTTTCCACAACGTCGGACTTCATCGTGGGCGAGGAGAAGCTGGGCATGGCAGATGATATTCTGGACGAAACCCATCCCAATCCAGGAAGAATCCCTGTCCCTCCGGTTCTCGGGGCTCAATTGGACCTCGTCATGATTCATCAAATCCAAGTGAGACTCCGACACGAAGTGCTGGACAAGTTGCAGAAGATGATTCTCAAGAACAAGCCGGATACTTGGTTCGTGACCTATTTGGTCATGTTTTTGCTCCTACACAATGCGGCGCTGATCACGGCGCACGATGCTTCCTATGCTCGAAAACATGGTATTCTGGTAAGTCTTGACAGAAGTGTGGGAGAGAATCCCGGGAGAAATTGAGAAGGGGCACTGCGCGCTCCAAAAAAGCCAATGGCAGGCCTGGACTTGGCGTCAGCTTGAACTCCAATGAAGCCATATGATAATGGCCCGTACGCCCTACGTATATTGCTTTGCTAACGGAATTTTCGCAATCAGAGTCGATTTGCGCGTATCGACAGAGTAGCAGAATACCAACTCGGTAAGATTCTGCGATTGATTGACAAACGCTGAACCCGCGTTCTTTTCTTTTGACAAGTTTTGATTTGTCGCTAACGATGGGAAAACTTGATGTTCAAATAACAATAGGGGCCAACATTCTCCTCGCCCACTTCCATTACTGCAACAAGGGCTGGTACCCCTTTTCAGATAAATGCAAGGAGCAAGATCTTCGAACGCTTGCCGATCTCAGCGACGACAGGGTCAAATTTGTGCAGGAAACGAGGAGGATTGCCAAGGCGAACGGTAAGTACCGTCCTATCCGCACGCGGGAATACTCGTGAACCACAAGTCGCGTGGAGTGGATGAGGCATGTTGGAGCGGTTCGCTAATACACACTTTGGGATGAATTATAGCGCCAAGATGGAAGCGTCTGCGAGAGAGCGGCGCGTCGGAGAACGATTATTACTTCGTGAGCCAGCTGTTTGAAGAAGATTGGCATCCGCGGCGTGTCTAGCTTGAGGATTTCTTACAACAAGATTGAGGGTTGTACTGCCGTTGTTGCCGTCCTTTGTCGTCTGCTGTCTTGCGTTATACGATATATGTGTTGTACTGTTGTTGTTCTTGTCGTCCTCGGCTATGTTATATGTGTCGTCAGTATTTGTTGTGTTGTATGATTTGTGTTCTAACTATTGTTATGATGAGCCCTGTACATGTTCTTCTTCTTGTCGTTCTTCTTAGAGCAGTTTTTCCATCTACTGGCCAGTGGCTTTCGTCTCCCTTTGTGGTATCCGTTCCTTCGATGTGGTCTGGCCTGGTCTTCTCGTCAGCAAGCGTATCTCTCATACTTTCCAGCCAGTTCTGTAGCTCCCTGAAGAACTGTGAGCATGCCATCCCTTCCAAATGGGTCGTTGCGGCAACAATGCAAAGCAGACCATGAGGAGACGAGCAGGAAGACGTCAAGTCAGTTTTGCCATCTTATCTTGTCGCAGTCTTAGTAATTTGAATCCGCGCATCGAGATTATACAATTTGTTTTCCTTTTCAGTGCGAGCCAAGGGGTCTCGACCCAAAATAATGCATGATTGCCGCAGCAGGCTCCGTCCTGCAGGCTGCGAGCACACCCCGAAAGCGTATCTCATAGTGCCACCTGACAGTGCACTCGTAGTCTGTAGAGAACGAGGGCGGCAAGTCAAGTCTTGTGCCTGCGACTCCGCGAGGCTCATGAGGCAGAGTCTAAAGAAGGAGCGGTGTGCATAGCCTCGGACTGGCCGAATAGTTTCCCCTCGATGCATGAGCAAACCCGATGCATATGCGGGTGGCGGGTGCCACAAATGAGTGCCCAGCCCTCCCAACTACATGCAAGGAGCCTAAGCCATGCCCAAATTGGCTCCCCTCGAGGTTGAAAGCAGTGAGCACAATATGTGATACGATCCGCCAGCTCTGTAAAAGAAGGATGCCAAGTATGTACCTAGTATGTATGTATGTACATAGGTAGGTACATGGCACGTACTTGGACAGTTTTGGAGTAAGGGCGTAGGTGAAGTCCAGGTAGGTACTTGGGCAAGAATAGGTACCTACCCTCGACTTGACAGAGCCTTTCTTCCATGCCCTGCATTACAGAAGCCTTGAATTTCGCTCTCTTTTCATGTTTCATTGATGTTTTCCCGCTATGTACATACCTCAGGTACCTTACCGTTCGATCACCCCTGCTGCTTTCGCGTCTCGTCACCAAGGGACATTGCCCAATGGCCTGTCCCGCCACGCGACAAGGGTTCCAGGGCCCAATCCCGGGCGCCACGCGGGGCGCGAAGTGCCGGCCCGGGAGCCGATTTGCTGGTTTGATCGACTCGACACGTGGAGCTCGGTTATGGCCGCCGGGCCGTGGTAGAATAGGTACATATGTACCTCATGATAGTGTAAGTACATACATATGTATAGGTATGTGTGTACCTAGATATGTACATATGTACATATGTATGTATGCACATAGTTGAAATGTGTATGTACATCGGGAGGTAACGTCCATCGAACCGCCCAAGTGCGTACCGCCTGGATGACATGATATTCCGGTATATGGAGCAATGCAGTAGGAACCGAGAGGTTTTCAAGCAGTTCGCCTAATGTAGGCATTCGTATCACGCGCATGCATGGTGATGGCAGTGATGGCACCAACTTCCATGCAGCCAGAAGCTCGTCTCGTTCGGCCGCTTCCTCCATGGCTCCCCCCAGCCGCACGTGTTTCCATTTGGCCTGTCTTCTTTTTTCTGTGTTCGTCTTTCGTAGAGCCAGCAGAATGGTATCACATGATGAAGTTCAATAAGGCGGTGTAGTTGCTGACTCGTTGGTTTCCAGGGGTCGACATATTTGTGCTACCTACTCCAACTTTGTCTCCGTGTACACGAGGTCTCGGGGCCCCGGGGGCCTGCCTTTCATCGGCAATAGCCGTGGCAAAGCACAAGGGGCGAAAGAAGGGCGAAACTTGTTGTTTTGCAGCCCTTCATGTCCTCGAAAGCAACCTCATGCCACGCGACATGAGGCGGGGCTATGTATGTATCGTGATCACTGTCAACTGATAGTATCTGACACGCCTCCGTGCTTTACCTTCACGTTGATCGGGTCACATGCGAGTGATGAGAGCGGAGCGAACCCTCATTGAACTCATCTGAATGCGTACTGACAGGATCAAGACGGCTGTCATAAAAAACCCTAGGACACAACGTGCCAGGCAATTATGTTGTCACCACGACTGTGGTACGTGGCTCAAGCTCCGAAAAGCTGCGAAACAAGGCACGAAAGTACCCCAGCAATGCTGACGTTGACATGTAAGACATGAGTTGTCTCGTAGTCTGCCGTGCTTCACCAAGTATGCAGAACGCATGGCGCTGTCCGTCCGTCTTCGTCCTTTGATGTCTGATGCTCTGGGTAGTCTGCGACAGATGAACAAAGACGTAGGCACAGGGGAGCATTGACCTCTTACCGCCTGCTGCATTCAACATTATACTGCAAGAAACCATGGCGTTGATTGGGAGCGGATCGAGGGTGCTCGTTGTCAGCTAAGCTGTGGCATAATGATGGTTTTCACAGATGATGGGGAGAGTAGAGGAGTGAGGGAGGAACACGAGAACAGGAGACAGAATTTAGCAAGACAGGAAGACAAAACTTCAGGGGATTAGCAGCAGAGCAGGACAGAAGGATAAAACACAGCAGCATAGGGAGACAACAGGAAGCTGACGCCCAAATGCCCAAACCAAGCTGCACTCTTCACCGCAACACCCGCCAGCACCATCACAGCCATACCAAATTGTGTCCAACAAAACCTCCGAATCATGCAATTTCAGGTCCCCCTCCCCCCTCACCCCCCTGATGCGTGCACCCAGGCTCTGGTAGCACCTCATATCCTTCTTTCGCCAGTCGTAAGCCTTCACCCCTTATTCCTCACGCAATTAGCTCATGCTGGGCACCAGAGCCTCGTCAAATGGTGGCATCAGACCAGAATCCGTAACATCCTCTGCAAAGCCGTGCCAACCAATTCGTGGATCACCGGCAGTCACCCGCTGCCCCCAGCGAACATATAGAGGTCATGTTGCCATCCGTCTCATGCCTCTACCCGGGGAAAAATGACTGCTCACTTATAAGTGCCCGATTTGACTTCGGAGAATGAAGGTTGATGCGTCTTGCAGTTTGCGGGCGTGCCTGAGAGGGCAAACAAGACGCAAGGATGGAGTGATAGCTTTTTTTTTGAATCATGCTGGCGTGTGCCGTGATTCCAATGATTCATACCACCTGCAGGCAGCAGGCTGAACATGCTTACTCAATTCCTGCCCTTGCGAGTTTCAGGACCGCTTGTCGTTTCTTACTATGATGGCTGCAAAAGTATTTAAAGTCGCCTCCTTCTGACTTTGCGTTGCTTTATTCTTCCTCTATTCTTCATTCTCCATCATCTTTTTAAGCTTCTGTATCTTGTTGAGATTAAACTCAGGATTTTATAAGTTTTGGCTAGTGTCGAAACAGTCTTTTGTAAGTGTGCCCCTTCTGCCTAGACCAAGTCGTAATACTACCTAGGCATTGTAACTCTTTCAAGCTAACATCCACCAGAAACGTTTACTCGAGTAATCATTAATACGTAGTCATGGCAGCCAGTTTCGGACCCGTTTGTGGACCTCGAGTGGCGGCATCCCAGGAACAGACGTTTTGCGCCGCCTTGAACGAGGTCTCCAGACTCCCAAAAGATTTTCCAACCTCTCTGGAGTCAGATTTGGCGTGGGACGTCACTCAGTTCAAGAGTGACGCAGACTACATCGTCTACCTGACAGACGAACATTTGCTGGAGATTGACATAGCCCTTGACGAATTCAAGAGTAAGTCAGACCGCCAAGGGTTGTGACAGAGACCAGTGGAACAGAATCCATGCTGACACAGGATGAGCAGAGCTTGGCCTGGACGGCGACCTGGTTCGCAGGAACAACTTCCAGCTGCCCACGCTGGAAGGAGATCTGAACCATCTCCAGCATGAAATACATAATGGCAAGGGCTTCGGCCTCATTCGTGGGCTGGAACCACAAAGGTATTCTGTGGAGGACCTGACGACAATATACCTCGGTCTCCAGTCCTATATCGCCGATCTTCAAGGACGGCAGGATAAGAAGGGGAATATGCTCGGTGAGTGATACCCGAACTCTCGGAGACCCGGAGTTGAGAACGACGAGTTGACTCCATATTTCCAGTCCACATCATAGCAGACAATTCGACCAAGATGAGGGCATTTCATCACCGGCATTCGACATCGCCAATTGTAAGAGGCCTACTGAATGCTGCCCTTGCATGTTTCTTTTACTGACTCTGGTTCCAGACTTTTCACAACGAAGAGGCTGGCGATGTTGTCAGCTGGCTGACGAGAAGCACGGCCGCTGCAGGCGGAAAATGCATAATCGCGTCCTCGTACGCGATATACAACGCTCTCGTCGCTTCCCGCCCCGATCTTGTACGAGTCCTCGCGAGATCTGACTGGCCCTTTGCCCTGTGAGTTCCCACAACTTCATTCGTCCCTGGGTGTGTCGTGCCGGTAGACATTGAAAGTCGAACTCCCGTCATGTTGCTTTGGACGGACGCTGACCTTTTTACAGCCCACGCTTCCATTGCCGACCAATCCTTTTCTTCCACGAGGGAAGACTGATAATCAACTTCGGCAGAGCCGCCCTGTTGGGCAGTGTCAGCCACCCTCGTCCGGCCAACCTGCCCCAGCTTACCACTCTGCAACTCGAGGCGTTAGACGCCATCGAAGCCATAGCACAGGCAACGCAGCTGGAGATCGAAACCCGGGCAGGAGACATCCATCTCATCAACAACCTGGCGATTCTCCATCGGCGAGAAGGCTTCGTGGATGGCTCTTCGTCGATGGAGAAGCGCCACTTGGTGAGGATGCGGCTGCGGGACACGGAAAAGGGCTGGGACATTCCACCCGAGCTACTGCAAGAATGGACACAGGCTTTCTTTTTGCCCAAGCTATCACGCATCTGGCATGTTGAGCCCATGCCAGACGGGTATTTCCCTCTGCGATCGCAGTCGAACTGAGGACCCCGAGCCGTGGCTTCAGCAACCTTTAAGGCTGCAGCGGGCTATTACAGCTACCCATCACAGCATGAGATGCTGGGCAAGGTTGTGTCGCAGGACGTGGGCGGAATGGAGAACTGGCTTCCCCGAAGTGTAAAAATCTTAATATGGTGCATCGGCTTTTGTTGAGCAGCGGACTGTGAACAAACCCCGTTCCGTGTAAAAGTATCTGGCTTTGAGAGTGATTTTGGAGCAGCTGGTGGTTTAGAATTAGGAGACAGCTGCGCCTTGGGGATAGTCTGCTCATGGCTCTCACTGTCTGTCTGTGTAATTTTTAATCTTAATTCTCATTCCTACTCATCTTCATCTCTCGTCTCTCGTTTTCATCTTTTATCTTGCCGTTCAAGTCAAAGCCAATAGTGTCTATTTTCTTCATTCTCGGCTCTCTGACTCTCTCCAGGCCGAGAACTGATGACAAGAAGTTGGTGGCAACAAGGTGTCGAACTAGGTACCTCGAGAACCACCATAGTCCAAACACGACTTTTTGGGTACATAGCATCATTTTGCTGGCGAACTAGCTGCCTTGTGCGACAAAATCAATTGAGTCAACGTACATGATGCAGTTGACACGCGGCGAAACTTGTCCAGGCTCGAGCGCTTTATTCGTGATACCGTTCGTGAGTCGGAGAGTTCTGACTGACAGCGGCAGCCACAGTTACAGCCGATCCTTTGAAGAAGGGATGGACAGAGACCAGACAGGTTTGTGCTACATGAACACAGCTCATGTAGATGGATCTTGGCAACTGATGTTCTGTTCCCGTGTCAGAGGTACGTTGGATAGGAGCTAGCCGTATTGGATCGTGACTTGGAATGGCATTAGACTCGTGCTGGGAGCTCCAATGATAGTGCGATACTCTTCACCGCTACTACCACATCTCCGTGCATAATTTCGCCATACAAGCGACGGGGCGTGCCGCGTGTGGTCCATGTTCGATCTCATGCACGCAGTCTTTTCAACGAGTGCCCGAGTGAATTTGCAGGTAGGTACCATGTATTCAATGCAAGGTAAATCTAGCGGTCTGACGGTTTGCTTTGTGTTCCCACGAGGTTGGCCCCGACCAGTCAAAACACCTCTTTGTCGATCGTAATTTTCGGGACGTTTATTCTCGGCGACACCGCCACGGGCCTCACACTTATCGTGGCTTGGGAAATGACCAGATCGCATGGAAGGTTGATTGGATCAATGGCCTTGAAGACAATTCGGGTATATCCGAGCGGAATGCGGTTTTGATGCTAGAGGCGCAAGAGGTCAGAATTCGCGTGGCATGGCCACTGTGTAGACGTTTCTTTTCTACGCTGGAAGCCGATCGTGAGACTCTTGTCGTCGCCGTACGTAAATGAGCGGTCGCACACGGTACGACCTTTATGTATCAGGTCGTGAAGTTGTGGCACATTGAGAACGTGAGACCGTGCCAGTCTCGATTCGACAAAGCAACGTCGGAAAGGTATTCTTGTTCGTCGAGGCTAAGCTCTTGATAGGCCGCAAATGTTGGCGAAGAGATGCTCGTCAGTTTCCTTTTCCTAGACGTTAGATCAGATCTAAAGCGTTTGAGCGTTTATCGCGGGTTGACAATGATCGTAGAGTGAGTTGTCTTTGCGGTGCGTCGTTGTTTGGTCCTTGATATGACTCGTATGATTCTGCGTTTGCGGTGGGGTACGGCCCAACATTGACCCGCTCCGGGGAAACGACTTCGCGCCAATTCTAGGACATCGTGAGCGAACGTCGCCCTTCAGTGCTGGCCAGTCGTTGTCGCCGGGGTCGTGCTTTCCACATTTTGCCAGGGCTTCGCAGTAGACTGCGATGTTCCCAAACTTGTAACATCTGTAACATTGCCTCGGGTTCACCGCGGCGTTGTATGGTTCGGCGTCGAAAATCTCCGACTGGTAAACTATGCCATCGCGGCACAGTTTGTTCGCCGCTTCGACGCCATCGACGCCATCGACTGCGATGATTAGGGGGGCAACGGGTCCGACCATGTACCACAGCTCATCACAATATACGGAGACGGCAGCCCTGCCAGACCGGCGGAAGAACGACACTGCTGGGGGAAAATGGACAAAGGACTCGTGAAAGCTGAAGCCAGAATACGGTTCCGACCGACACCACCGACAACCCAATCGCTTCCACACAGGACATAGACTCCTACGCGGACTGGATCGTAGACGAGCTGACAAGCATCGCCGAGCTTGCAGCCCCAAAGAGACTTCCCAAGCAGGCCCCGACAACAACCATGGTGGAACGACAAAGTCCAGGCAGCGGTTAGAGCGGCTCGTAAAGCCCACAGACAGTGGCGCAGCAAGAGAACAGAGGAAAAATGGAAACTTTCCCAAGAGGTGGAAGACGAGCAAATCCGAGTGATCAAAGACGAACGGCGCAGCTCGTGGAGAAATGCAATGGCTCAAGCGAAGGCGGGACACAAAGGTCTCTGGGCGTTAGAACGCTGGGCAAGACTTCGAAGCGGACTACCTCCCGAATCCCGACAGATCCCACCACTACTCCGATCAGTAGGGAATCACATGGTACATTCAAACACTCATGAGAAGAAAGCCGCAGCCTTCGCAGAACGTTTCTTCTCCCACCCCACAACTCGTACATCGGACATCCCGACAGACATTGCACATCGACTCGACACCGCCCCGTTCCCAAGCGAGGACCACTTTACACAGGAAGAGATCAAAGACATTATCAAACGCCTGCCCAGCTGGAAAGCACCGGGACTCGACGAGATACCAGCCGGTTTTCTCAAAGCCTGCGGCCCCTCTCTCACAAGGGCTCTGGCTCACCTCCTCAACAACAGCTGCCGCCTTAGATACTACCTAGCCCGCTTTCGCCAAACAAAAGTCATCGTTTTACGTAAACCGGGCAGGAAGCCCGAGGAATACCACGAGGCCGGAGGCTGGCGCCCCATCTCCCTCTTGAGCATAATTGGAAAAGTACTAGAAGCTGCGATGGCAACCCGGGTCACAGCCGTAGTCGAGAGCAATGGCTCCCTCCCAGAGCTCCAGATGGGGAATAGAGAGAACAGGTCTACGGAAGTAGCCCTCAGCACGTTGACGGAAGTAGTACGGGCGTCCTGGTACCACGGCGGCATAGCTTCACTGTTACAACTGGATATCACTGCAGCCTTTGACTCAGTACACCATGGTCGACTCTCCCATCTCATGCTGAAGTCGGGGCTCCCATCTTGGATGGTGGCGTGGACCAGAGGGTTCACCACCGGAAGACAGGCCTTCCTCGACTTTGAAAATCAGACGACAGGAGCAATACCGGTCCCCGCCGGAGTCCCCCAAGGCTCCCCCATCTCTCCCATTCTGTTCCTTATATACCTATATAGCCCCACTGTACGAGACGCTCAAGGCTGCGGAACACACCATCACCTTGGGCTTCTCAGACGATACCAACATTATTGCATATTGCAGGACAGAGGAAGAGACGCGGGACCGCCTAGAGGCTGCTTGGAATATCTGCCAGGACTGGTCCGAAGAGTCAGGATTGAAGTTCAACCCGCGTAAAAGCGAATTGCTCCACTTTACGAGAAAAAAAGACGCCATCACGACCGCAGTCCGGCTTGATTCGACCACCTCGATCAGCCCAAAGGAATCGACCCGGTTTCTGGGAGTCCCTATTTCTCGGAAACTACGGTGGAACGAACACGTAAAGCAAGTCAAACTGAAGCTTGGACGACAACGCCTCGCTCTTACCATGCTCGCGGCGTCGACGTGGGGGTGCCCTTTGCGAGAAGCGCGCCTCCTTTACACCCAGGTCGTACGCAGCACAATGGCCTACAGCGCAGGAATATGGCACACCCAAGGCAAATCCGGGAAAGCAGCAAGGGGAGTAGCGAAAGCTTTCACGAAAGAACAAACGAAGTGCCTTCGTGTCGTGACCGGAGCGTATAAAGCCACACCCAGCACCATCATCGAAACGGAGTCTGCAGTCCCGCCTGTCGACCTTTTCCTGGACTACATCAAACGACGATTTCACGACAGAATCGAGACGAACGGCATGGCCGAACGGATCCGACAAGCGTGCACGGTGGTAGCGAACCACCTCCGCCGTCGACAGCGACGACCCCCCTTCACCCCGTTCCGAGACCGACCGGCCCCCGACCCTGACGGACTCCCGCCGGACAAGATCCTCGAAAAGGATTGGAAAGAACGGTGGCACAGAGACAGAGCAAAGGCCAGGGCAAGACGTCCCCAACGGACCATCACAGCCGCTGAACAAAACCCGAGCTCTCACTCCACAGGCAAGATCGTACGCCTCCACGGATCGTTGATGAAACATGAATCTGCCGCCCTCGTTCAGATGCGCACATAAAAGATAGGCCTTCGCAAATTTCTCTTCTACCGCAAGGTACCAGACGTGGATTCACCCATGTGCGAGTGTTGGGAGGGAGCCGATGACCACTACCACGTCATCCTGGACTGCCCGACATTTGCGCAACTGCGCCCCATCCACCTTCCTGTCGCACCCCTCCGCGACCGCCGCGACCGCCGCGACCTAAGGACGGCCCTGGATAGCCCGAAGCTTGCACCGCTTCTGGTACAATGGGTGCTTCGCACAGGCCGCCTACAACAATTTTCCCTCGCGACCGAGTTGAAGGAGAGGTGGGAAGACGAAGCCGCAGCAGACCCTGCTCAGGACATGAGGCATGTTACAACTTACATGTATCGTGGGGAGGAGGGGGGCTTTTCTCCAGCCATGGGGAGGACCCAGTAGTGGGGGTTCTGTTTTCTGTTCTCTTTTCTGTTCTCTTCTCTTTTCTCTTCTCTTTTCTTTCCCGGCGCACCATCCAGCGACTCCCGCGCCTATCACCGGCGAGCAGAAAAACTTTCAAGTATGATAGGAACCGCGGTCGGACCAAATCGGCCCGATGCACAGCACCACGATTGCATAGAGGTTTTCCTCCCTGTCCTAGGGTTTTTCCCCTATGAGTCATCATGGAGAGGTTCTAGAACTGGGCAACCTCAGGCCAGCCTAGCTAGTGTATTTTAATAACAATGAGATTTTTTTTTCTTAGCACAGATGGATGATTACAGTCTCACGAAATGGCGGCCACGGTACGGCACGGCAAGTCTGTTGGGAAGAAGAAGAAAAATTGAATTGGCGGGATGGCGCGAAGTCGTCTTCCAGAAGCGGGTTCATGTTGGGTCGTAGACTGTAGGTACATAGGTACCTGTACGTGGGCACATAAACAAATTGAGACGACGTCAATGAACCCCCTCAACGTCTCCAATAATGTCGCAGTTGTGTACCTAGCCATCACGGAGATAATTTAATCAGTATCTTTCCGGTATGGTATTGGATATCAAGCAAGAGTACAATTCAAAATTAGTGCATCACCAAGAAAGATCTTCCCAAGGACCCATCCCATTCTGTCCGGCCTGTAGATGCTTGCCACGAGGTAGGTATTCTCGACACGCCGTCACTCCGCTTTACCGCTCAACCGCTCGATTATTAGTATGACGGACACAACTTTGAAAACACCAAGCATGCGGCGCTTGACTGCCCAATTCATGCGTTGATGACGGCGCAGGCACCTTCGACCCAACGGGCCACTACCTAGGTTAGGTACCTAACGTTACCCCATGGGCCCCCGCAGAACATCGATGCCCAACCAAATCGACGAAACGTACAGCGTCAACAAGAGCTCGTTTGAAACATGATGATGGCTTTCCTGTCCCCTATGTACCAGATCCGGTGTTTGGTGTGGATGGGTATGCTCAACTCTACAGAGCAGAGATTGTCCAGCGTCAGGTGCTGCTCGACCTCGATTGCTGATGTCACCAATTGGGGGAGGTGACATTGCAAATGCTCTTAGCACGTTCCAGCCCAGAAATCTTGACCTTCCTGAACTGGACGTGTGGACTTGATTCTTAGACGCTTGTACCCAAGAGTCGGCAAAGACTGTTTGACTCGGGTACATAGATCCCAGATTCCCAAAGCCTACACTCCCTATTAGTGCTGAGTGCTCTGGCCAAACTCGAGGTCACAGCTCACCGTTGTTTCTTTCTGCAAGAATTGTCGTGCTAGCTGCATATATCGGTGATTCGTACAATTCCTGGAGTAGAATCATTATTCGTGCAACTGTAGGTCAACAGGTCAATCTCTCATTTCAATGGCACGGGCCACGGCATGCTTGTCAAGATGGGAACCCCTAGTCGATGGAAAAGTGCATGGCTGACTTCTTGGCCTGGGATGGTACGCATTGCTGCCAGACTGACTGGTCGGTTTGATGTGTCATTCCTTTTGTGTGCGACAGGATGGATCACGTACATCACATGTCAAGGTGTGATGAGCGACGTGTTCAGTGGTGATGCGACGAAGGTGGTTTTCTTACACACCCACACAGTTATGCGCTGACTGCAATATTTGCCCATTTCCAGCAACTCTTAAGCATGTTGAGGATAGGTGCGTGCGACAGATCGAAAGACAATCTCTAAGCCTCAGGCATAATCTGCGGTATTTGTACAATTATATAAGAGCACAGAGGATCCTCGGAGCCAAGTCGATTGTCACCAGTCCAATCTCCCATCTACAACCACATTGTGACAAAGGCCTGGCCACTAACCAGGCCTTTGTCACAATGGAGTATTGACCGGAGAAGCGCGAACCTTACTTATGAACGGGACGAAATCAAGGCGAAACAACGCGGAATAGTTTGTGGGACCCGAGTGGCCGCGTCCCAGGAACAGACATCTCGCGCCGCCTTGAACGATGTCTCCCGACTTCCAAAAGATTTTCCAACCTCTCTGGAGTCAGATTTGGCGTGGGACGTCACTCAGTTCAAGAGTGACGCAGACTACATCGTCTACCTGATAGACGAACATCTGCTGGAGATTGACGTAGCCCTTGACGAATTCAAGAGTAAGTCAGACCGCCAAGGGTTGTGACAGAGACCAGTGGAACAGAATCCATACTGACACAGGATGAGCAGAGCTTGGCCTGGACGGCGACCTGGTTCGTAGGAACAACTTCCAGCTGCCCATGCTGAAAGGAGATCTGAACCATCTCCGCCATGAAATACATAATGGCAAGGGCTTCGGCCTCATTCGTGGGCTGGAAGTTGGAACCACCGAGGTAAACTGCCGAGAACTTGACGACACGCAATCCTATGTTGCCAATCTCAAAGACGGCAGTATAAGAAGGGGAATATGCTCGGTGAGTGATACCCGAACTTTTGGAGATCCTCAGGTTTGAGCACGACGAGTTGACTCCATATTTCCAGTCCATATCATAGCAGACGATTCGACCAAGATGAGGGCATTTCATCACCGGCATTCGACATCGCCAATTGTAAGAGGCCTACTGAATGCTGCCCCTGCATATTTCTTTTACTGACTCTGGTTCCAGACTTTTCACAACGAAGAGGCTGGCGATGTTGTCAGCTGGCTGACGAGAAGCATGGCCACTGCAGGCGGAAAATGCATAATCGCGTCCTCGTACGCGATATACAATGCTCTCTTCGCTTCCCGCCCCGACCTATTACGGGGCCTCGCGAGGTCTGGCCCTTTGCGCTGTGAGTTCCCGTTAGCTTCATATGTACCTGTGTACCTCGTGTATGTATCCGCAGGCATTGATACTCGGAGTGCCGTGGTATTGCTTTTAACGGACACTGACCTCTTGACAGGCCACGCTTCCATTGCCGAACAATCCTGCTCCAACCACGAGTGAAGGTGTCGGAAATTCGGTACTGTGGCACTAGGGCTGAGGAGTATAGCCAAGATCAGGACAGAAGACAAGGACGATCACGATTTTCGGCAGCGCCGCCCTGTTAGGCAATGCCAGCCATCCTCAATCGTCCAATGCCCAAGCTAACTATGTGCTCTCCAACACGTGGCGTTAGATGCCATGGATGGGAGCCATCGCAAAAGCAACGCAGCTGGAGATGGAAACGCAGGCTTGGGGTATTTACTTCCTCAACAGTCTAGCGAGTCTCCATTGATGAGAAGGCTTGCCGCTTCGTTAACGGCTCCTGGTCGATGGTGAAGCGACATTTGGTGCGATTACGACGGCGAGACGTAGAAAGGGGCTAGAGTTTACCGCAAGAATTGCGGCAAGAATGGGCGCAGGCCTTTTACCTGCTAAACTTACATGGATCTGGCACGTTGAGCCGATACCAGACGGGTGCTTGGTGGTGTCATTTCTCTCTGACTCTTGGCAGGCCACGATTCCATTGCCGGCCAATCCTTTTCTTCCACGAGGGAAGGCTCATCATCAACTTCGGCAGAGCCGCTCTGTTGGGCAGGCCGCAGTGCCAGCCACCCTCGTACGGCCAACCTGTCAGAGGCTGCCACAGCTGACCAGTCTGCAACTCGAGGCGTTAGACGCCATCGAAACCATAGCACAGGCAACGCAGCTGGAGATCGAAACTCAGGCAGGTGGCATACATCTGATCAACAACCTGGCGATTCTCCATCGGCGAGAAGGCTTCGTGGATGGCTCCTCGTCGATAGAGAAGCGCCACTTGATGACAATGCGGCTGCGGGACACGGAAAAGGGCAGGGACGTTCCGACCGAGATGCTGTCAGAATGGACACAGGCTTTCTTTTTGACCAAGCTATCACGGATCTGGCATGTTGAGCCCATGCCGGACGGGTATTTCCCTCTATGGCAGTGAGGACCACGGGCCGTGGCTAGGGCAACATGCAAGGCTGGGGCTGGCTTTCCAATTTTGCATGCATGGCAGCGTGAGTTGGAAAGATATAGATGGAAACACGCGAATCCCGGAAGCGTAAATATGGACCGTGGACGTGGAGTTGGAGAAAGTTGAATGGAAACACGAGAATCCCGGAAGCGTAAATATGGACCGTGGACGTGGAGTTGGAAAAGTTTGAATGGAAACATGAGAATCCCGGAAGCGTAAATATAGACATGGGGCATTACCCTTGGTAAGAGAGAAGTGGAAGTGAATAAATTGGCGGCGTGTCGGAGTAAAAAGCGTCCGTAATTGAGAGTAGATTCACGGGACGCCTTGATGGTTGTTTAGGGCGAAGAGACGTTGTGTTGTCTGTTTCAGTCCTACTCGCATTGCTCTCTTAACTCCCATAATTCGTCACCATCATCGCTGTTGGAACAAATCCGTCGGGGGTTGCGTATACGCAAGAGTGGCTGACATGAACAATCTAGTATATTCATGGAAGCTATCTAAAAGAGAGGGAAAGGGAAGAGTGAACAACCATACCTCGTGGTGTTATACCACGAGGTGTGTCGGCTTCGTACAGTGGCGGGCAGTTGTCCGAGACGGCGGACAGTTGTCCGAGACCGCGCACAGTTGTCCGAGACCGCGCACAGTTGTCCGAGACCGCGCACAGTTGTCCGCGGCTATATGCGCGCTAGTGCCGTTGAGGGCAGCGATTCCAACACTCGCGACTCTCTCTTTTATCGGTAAGAGAGGAATCGCAAGGCGGTTGCAGAGTAAAAACAAAAAGAGAACCGCGCATTTATTGCGACTGGAATGGTCATCCAAACGGAAGAGAAACAGGCCTTGGTGTCAATCCGTGGTGGCCAAAACATGATCTAGCAAACCAATAAGAACAAAAAGGGCCTTTGGTAACAATCTGAATGGCCAAAACAAACACTCCTCGTATCGAATCCGCTATTCGGATTTTCCACTCTTCGTCTCCTCTTGTGGTCTCGCGACCCATCCTTCCACATGGATCGTAGCTGCGTTGTTGTCAATGAATCGTTCAAGCGCACGATTTGGTGATGCCTTCGTCATCGCATCAGCGATGTTGTCGTCGCCGTTGATCCATCTAATCTCGAAGATCTCGCGGCGCTCGTATGACTGTCTCAACGCCATAATATCAATCATGAGTCTCTTCTCCTTTGTCGTTCCGAGTTTAACCAAGCATTCGTACAAGGAGAATGAGTCAGTGCAGAGAATGGTGCGAATGTCAGGTAGGCCAAGGCGTCGGGTGATGAGATTGATCGTGGTGCTTAATGCGAATGCCATGTCGGCGCCTTGTACCATACCATATAACTCCGATGCAAGCGGGCTTCTCGTGACCCTTTTGCTCTTCGTAGAGCTATACGTCACGATATTACCCTTCAAAGTGAACTTGGCTTCATCGTTATGTTTTCGTTCGTTGCCAAGGATTATGACAAACCCAATCTGGGAGCTCAAGTCTTTATTGTTGGCGAATGAACCGTCGACAAAAATATACAATGCAGCATCAGCGAGGTCGAGGGGAATGTATCGGAGACCTCGGTCAAAGTTGTCCATTTGCCACTGCAGCCTCTTGTTGAGCTTGTTGACATCTGCGACTTCCGGGTTCTGTGACTGTGCCGCGACGGAGAGATCGTATGCGGCCTCTGGTTGACATACGGTGGCAATGTACGCACCACGAGCGCGTTGCTCAACGTACTGCTGTCTCATGTCGCCATCAGTCGTGGAGACTAATGAAAGCTTCTGGCCTTGGCCTTTCTGCTTCATCATCATAACATGGTCGGCATCAACGGATAGAATGCATCCGTTGAATGCCAGCGGTGAGTCGGGAGTGAGGGTCTCCCTTGGCTTTGCTGCGAAATTCGCATTGTGCAGCTCGGCCTCCTCTCGTTCAAAAAAGGTGCGATCGCCTAGGATCAGAGTATCATCTGTTTGTAAGCCAACACAACCGAAGGTGTTGTTGTCGTCACTGCAAATGAGGAGGCATGGGTCGTACGTCGATGTCATCATCAATAGTTTCTCGCGATGATGTCTAAAGTATGTTGCGAACCAGTGTGTCCCCGATTCCGCCATTCCGTACAACGGACGGAGGACTTGCATCAATGCATCTTCTCCGTACACATGTCTCAGTTCCAAAGGCAGCGCTGCGTAGACAGTCCGGTTGAGGAGCGTCTGCGCCTGGGTGTAGGCTTGCGTTATGTCACGGATTGCCAGCTCAATCTCGTACCGATCAATGAGCGTCGGTGCGAGGGCTGCAACCAGGCGTTGGCTCGCGCGCTGAATGGTTGGCGACTGGGTAAGGAGGGCGTCCTTGCCTTCGTCGCTGTGACCTTGAATAACTAGGCGAGACTTTTCGTACGGTTCGTTTGTTGTCTTGCCTTTGACTTCGCGCACGATGCGCGACCGAAAAATCCTCTCGTGCTCGTGCTTAGCAGGGTCATATTTAACGATCTTAAATACCCCGCGGGCCATGAGGGCGTCTAGTTCAGCCTTGTCCGAAGCTTCAAAAGGGGCTCCGGGTGTGATGATTTTGCCGGCTTTGCGAAGTTCCAGCGCCAACTCAAAATCTGCCTTCTCTTTCGCCGTAAGGAAGCAAGCAGCGCCTGGCGTTGTATCTTGGATGTGGACGGTAACGTCCACAGGTTGGGCGTTCCTGGGCGATCTGCGTGGTGGTAAGGGTTGCTCGGGTGTTGGCGTGTTGACCGGGTCGTCGTCCTCATTCTCTGGGGTGACTGGAGCATCGGTTGCTTGCGCAGGGGCACGAATGTATGGTTTCACAACCGTGGAACGAAACTTTGTTGGGCCATGGGGCATATCCAGAGTGCAGTTCTCACCGTCAAACGCAATCAACCGGAATGGGCCGTCCCAGCGGTCTTTCTCGCGGTAGACGCGAACTTCCGATTGTAGGGGAAGGTCGTGCAACGGCGTTGTATCGGGGCCATTGCGAGTGGCCAGAGCCTCTTGGACATGTCGACTGGCGAGTGCGCGACGAGCCTCACTCATAGCCTTGCGAAGAGCGTCGCCTCTTGCACTTACTTCCGGGCTGGGGGGGGAGTCGTCACTCAAGCGTGGGTATGCGCCAAACACTAAGAGCGTGGGGACGAGGCCATCGGGACCGGCTGAGTCGTTGACGGCCTTAACCGCCAGCTGCAGGCGCTGTGCCGGAGTGACGCTGTCGCCGACCTCGCTGCTGATGATCGAGTATGCCCGTCGCAACGGGCCATGGTAACGTTCGACCTTGCCGATGCTGTGGTGCGCCTCGACAGGCACCTCATCGGTGTTGATGGCCATGATTCGGGCGAGGTGTCGGAACTCCGCGGAAGCGAAATTCTTACCGGCGTCATGCACAACCCAGTCGGGTGGACCGAGATATGTATCGATCCAGCACTCGCGGAGTGCGTTCCAAATGTCTCGTGCTTTCTGTTTCTGTGGCTCCAGAAACCGAGCTGCCTGAAAGGATGTCGCCGCGTCGACGACATGTAGTACCGGCCTACCATCTAGGTGCATGACATCCACAACGATTTCGTAGTTGAAATCAATATCGTCCTTCAACTTGAAGCGAAATCGGCCGGGTGCATTACCGTGCAACTGGCATTGATGACAGTGCTCTGTGATCTTCGCGATGGCCTCTCGATGGGCACCTTCACCGGCTCGCTCGAGGACTTTGGCGAGCCTGGCTACCGATGGGTGTCCGAAGCGACGATGAAGTTGTCGGATTTGCGTCTCAGACAGGTGAAAAACTGCGGTTTCCGTGACGTCAAATGTCCACCAGGGGTGGCCCCAACGTCTGACAATTGGTATCTTCTTCGTACCTTGTATGAGCAGATTTTCGACATTATCGAGCTTGATGCCCAGTCGGTCCATGTCCGTAATTGAAAGAAGGAAGGGCGTGGAGCTGCCGAGAATGTGAAATCCGATCTCGCCGAAAGCAGTAGGTACGCGAAGTATGCCGGAAGACGTCGATGAGCCTTCGCCAAACGCCACGGTGTGCGCATCTGCGGGCTCAACCTTCAAATTTGTCATCATCTTCATCAGCGCTTTTGCCTGACTGGCGCCAGCGGTCGAAATGCCCGATGCACCTGTGTCGGGCAATATGCCCCGAAAAACTTCTTCCGAATATCGTTCTTCGGAAACAAAACATTTGGGAATGTGCTCTTCACGGGGGGCAGTCTGGGCAGGTGGAGCTGATGCATACGTCGCACGGGGATCGGGTCCGGTCAAGGCATGTGAGAATGCGTTGTCTCGAAGCGAGTGCAGGAGCAATGCTTCGGCAGAGTGGGAAGTGACTGGTGCGTCGTCAACTGATGCATCGTCAAGGAAAGTGGTGGCCATGAAACAGTTTGTGTACGTGAGATTGGCCTCCGTAGGCTGAGAACTCATGAACGCTATGGAGTTGACCGTTTCATATGCATGGTGAGCGATGTGTCCCTCCTCATCCTCGTCGTCAGAAATCTCGGTTGGCGTGGGCACGCCTTCATATGCTTGAAGGAATGCGTCATAGCGTTTTTCTGTAGGGGCACCCTCCAAACGCTTGTCTTTCCACCACTTATCCTTTGCCTTTTTCTGTTCGTCGCGGGAATGGTTTGTGGACCAACAACCTTGGCGGCCACAAACAAAGCATTGTTTGCGAGTTGACTTGCCCTTGCTGGCATATGTGTGTCGCGGGAGGTTCGCACGACCATATCTCCGGTCGGTAAACATAACTTGATGGTCGTCACTAGACTCGGGGGGCATGAGAGGGCTCTGCTGTGTAGGGGCTGCAATCATTGCTTGGGAAGGAGTCGCGGCAATGTACTGTTGTTGTCGTGGCGGGAGGGCTTGCATGGAAGCCTTTTCCATTGCATTGTCAACACCGAATCCTTTGCGCAGGTCGCCGACAAGACCTTCAAAGGTAGGCGATCCCTGGCAGATGGCCCATTTGCAATCGGGCTCTGTCAAAACTGCTTTTTCAAGTTGACCCCGAAGCTCGGTGTCAACGGTTGATTCAGCGTATAGACCACGATGCAGCTTTTGCAAAAACTTGATGAGGATGTCCAGGCAATCGATCTTGGACTTGCCCGGATTTTGTTCAATGACATTCGAAAATGTCGTAGAACACCACTCGATGCGGTAGGCCGATAAGTTCGTTGCGTTTTCGAACTTATTCCGGACCGCCGAAACTAATTCCTCAATTGTCCTTGGCTCTTTGGACAGCTCGGAGACGTAATAGTACTCTGCTTCGTCGATGAGCATGGTTGGAAATGCTCGCGCCCAGAGAACATGTGGGATGCTCATCCTTCGGCATCGATCCTTGAATGTATCAAATTTCAGCGACATGAAATGATATCTGTCTCCGCTGTATTTATCCGAGTCTTTGTACGTTTTGCAGAAGTCGGCGAGGCAGCGTCGTATCTCATTGTCAGTGATGCCGATGGCATCGAATGAATCAGGCATCCATTGACCTATACCCGGTGTCTTCGAAGAGGAGCCTTGTTTGGATTTTGAGTTTTCGAGGTGCGCCGCTTCGAGTTTGGCAGTGATATCTTGTGCTGCCTCGAGCTTTGCCGTCACTTCGGCAAGCTTCGCTTGTTGCCTCTCGAGGTCTTGCTGGATTGATGTCTGGCGCTCGTTACCATCTTCGGTAACTAGGTCGCCTTGCTCGTTGAAGTGCATGTTCGACTTGGATTGGTTCTCACTCTCATCGTCGTCATCCTCATCACACATGTATTTGGTAACGACACGGTGGAGTTTTCTTGCGATGTTGTTTCCCGATCCTTTGCCAACGTAGATGCCGTTGACTTCAAGGAGGTCGCGCATTTCTTGGCGCGGGCGGGAACTTGCCTTTTCCCAGGTGTGGATAGACCAGTCCTCACAGTCCTCACAGAACGTGCGGCGAAGCATCTCATGCGTCTTGCCGTGCTCAACGTAATAATTGTATAGGTACGCAAGCTTATTGTCGATGTCCAGTGTGGTTGAGTGCTGGTTAATGATGGTACGTCTGTCCTGCCATGCTGCTGTGACGTAGTCAGCAAACCGCGATAGGCGCTCAGGGAGCATATCCCTAGTGAGGTAAGCCGCCGTATCATGGGTTGCCGAGGATGCAGGTGCCGCTGAGGATGCAGGTGCTGCTGAGGACGCAGATGCTGCCGCTTGAGCCGTTGAACGGGTGACTCTTCCGGTCGCAGCAGCAGGGGTGTCTGTAGTTTTGTTGGCCATAGTGACCTACAGAACCAAGAGAAATGGGGTTCACAAGTTGGTGAACGTGGAAGTCGGTCGTGGAAATGTCAGGGGAAGTAAAAAAGATTTAGACGGGAGTGTCCAAGAAAAAGGTAAAAGGGGTTGAATCGGGTTGACGGGCTTGGTCAAGGATGTACACTTCAGGCTGGAACCTTCGAACTTCGCAATGACGAACGATGGTTCTAGGAAGTGAGTTTTCCCGTTGCTGACGGTGGCGATAGAGTTGTCCTTGCGGATGGCTCTCTATCTCAGGAGGCTTGATCTTGCTGGGTCGAATCGTCAACTTCGCAGTGACGGAAACGATTCTAACCAGGTTGAACTTCTTCCCTTTAGCACGAAGAGTCGCAGTGACAGGTCGTCTCTACCTTTCGGGTGATCCTAACGAATCTGTGTTTCAAGAACGGATTCAAGAAACACTGATCAGTGTTGGAACAAATCCGTCGGGGGTTGCGTATACGCAAGAGTGGCTGACATGAACAATCTAGTATATTCATGGAAGCTATCTAAAAGAGAGGGAAAGGGAAGAGTGAACAACCATACCTCGTGGTGTTATACCACGAGGTGTGTCGGCTTCGTACAGTGGCGGGCAGTTGTCCGAGACGGCGGACAGTTGTCCGAGACCGCGCACAGTTGTCCGAGACCGCGCACAGTTGTCCGAGACCGCGCACAGTTGTCCGCGGCTATATGCGCGCTAGTGCCGTTGAGGGCAGCGATTCCAACAATCGCCATATAAGCCCTTGGGCCCTGCCTTCTTCATTCTCGAGGTCTGTCCCTGCCTCCAAGACCAATTGCATTTGCCGGCAGAGGCAGTAATAGTATCGACTAACTCCGGAGTCCGAACGCACCCAATCAACTTGGCTCTCTGAGGACCCCTGCAGGTTCATCTGGGCCCTGAGAGATCCTGCACTCTTATCTAGTTGTCCAAGGGCCTTAGGCAGGGAGAGATAGATGAGGTTCACAAGTCCTTTTATCCGACTAGTGCACCGACATTCTCCAAATGGGCTGCGTGTAATCGTACATGACTTTGAACAAGACAAGCTGGCGCTACATGCGTGTGAAGACCTTGACAACTGACCAGTCGTCCGCCGTGCCATGGTGTATGTATACGCCTTAAAGCAGCCGTGCCATGTTACCGTTGGTGAGGAATGATGGTATGGATGGCATCAACGTCATTCCGAATGACCCTTGCTGCAACAACCCCATTTTCATCTTCGCCTCTTGAGCGACAGCGAGACGGATGATGCCCAATATTATATAATGCACATGGCTTTTCTACTGAATACCCAAGTAGATTTCCAGGTAGATAGTACTTAGTGATGCACTGTCATACTAACGGTGTTAACGAAGAAAGAAGTTGAGGTTTTGTTTTGTATCCCCATGAGGCTGCCGACCGGTCCAAAATCTTGGGCCTTGTCGTCGCCGACTCGTCGGTCGATGGAACTTCCGGAAGGTTTCGTCTTGGCAATATTATTTACCACATCCATGATCCCACTGCCTGGGGAAATAAAGACGCCGCATGAAAACTGAATCGAATCAAGAGTCCTTGGAGAAAATCGGATAAATTTGATATGGCCGCGTTTTATACCAGGTGCACAAGGGTCAGGATCGGAAAACCTGGCGCAGCATCATCAGCGTGTTGATGTTCTCCCCCTCCGCTGGGGCCCTGGACTACCTACCTATCACTATGAAGCGATTCTGATTAGTATGTAGCATGTACACGATTGCGCCCATGTAGTCGAGTGTACGTTATGAAGCGGCGGCACATGGTGCGGCCGTGTGTGTATCAGGTTGGCGCCAGATGAGTTGTGCACGCTGAGAACTTGAGACAGAGAACGTCGAACCCGCATTGCAGGGAGCTTCAGACTTCTACTCCGTAGAGAGAGCTCGCGTCATGGCAGATACGCACCAGCCTGCTTCGACCCAACAAGTTGAAACATTTTCACATGTGCAGGTGGAGGGCCAGAACAGCGAAACAGGCACGTATCGACGGTATCGTCGTTCCTTTATGCTAAGCCGGTGACAGGCCGCGGAAGGGTGACGGGTGTGAAGGGAAAAGAGACGGTTGAAGTCCTCGTTCTCGGGGCTGGTTTTGTATCTTTTCTTGAGTGTTGGGCGTTAACCACGAGGATGAATCACGAAGCGAATTGGTTGCATTGCAGTTGTCTTGAGAATTGAGAAGTCCTCCACTCGATATCCCCTCCCTTGCCTGCTGTGGGGCTGATCACTGATGCATCATGCAGACCAAAATCCCCACACGTGACACGACGCGTCCGCGACTCCGCGTCGCCCCCACCCATCGTCGTCCGTTCTCCATCCATCCGCTTTCCGTCGATCCTTCTAGACAGATAATCCCTGCTCCCGGTCTTCTTCCCCGTAAGGCTCGTCAGGGGCATCTTCGGCATCTCGGCATCGTCGGCCAGTCGCCGTCACGCCGTCACGCCGCCAAGCCGTCCATTTGCCCAGCCGCGTCAATGGCTTCTTCATCACGGGACGGCCTCTCGCGCGGGCAGACTGCCAGCTACCAGCCAGTCTATCAGGACGACGAACCCAACTTCGAAAACGCCAAGCTTGCGACGCGTGACTTTCGAACCGAGCAACCGCTTGCCTCTCTACCTCTCGCCCCTTCACGCCCTTCCAAGACCGAGCAGCGTTGGCGCCTCGCAACCTACGTCCTCTCCGCGCTCGTCGTCATTCTCCTCGGCACAGTCGCCTTTCTCTCGCTTCCTTTGTCCTTTAGAGACAAGAATCGCAACGACGATTCATGCCCATGCCGACCCAAACACGTGCCGCAATACTTTCAGACATTTCCAGAGCTATGGCCGGGCCCGACAGCCACGGGGCGCCCTGCGTTGCTGGCGCAGACGAGGACCTTCGATCCAACAGCCACCTATGTGCCCAATGAGCCCTTGCAGACGTCGATGCCAATTGAGGGCATGGGCAGCGGCAACGAGAGCATCTTTAGAATGATGTCTTTCCTGTCTCCTTATGCGCCGTCCCCGGGGTTTGGTGTGGATGAGTACCCTCTGCCGGATGGTGCAGAGATTCTGCAGCTTCAGATGCTATCCAGACATGGAGCGCGGTATCCAACCTCGCATGCTGATGTTGCTCGGTTGGGAGGCAAGATTGCAAATGCTTCTGGGGCGTTTCAACCTCGAGGGACCTTGACGTTTCTTCAGGACTGGAAGTATGAGCTCGGTTCGGAGATTCTGGTACCCAGGGGCCGGCAAGAGCTGTTTGACTCGGGTGCGTAAAGATCCAGCTCTAATTTTGTCCCCGAGTTAGTTGGATACTTATACTCACTTGTCCCCAAAAGGTGTATTGCATAGCTACATGTATGGTGGGCTGTATGACCCCCAGAGCAAGATCATTGTTCGCACAACTGTAAGTCTAGGCCCTGAACACCTATCAATGGCCAGTCCGTGAATGTTCTGCTGAATATTCTTGTGAACAAGACACAAGACAGGATGCTCAAGTCGGCTGAAAATTGGATGGCTGGCTTCTTCGGCCTGGAATGGTACGCATTAGTAGCCTCTTCATTCCTTGCTCTCCTGTCCTTCGCGTCTATTTTCTCAAAATTTACCTTGCTCATGTTGACTTTCAACAGGACCAAAAATGCAACCATAGAGGTCATCATAGAGGAAAAGGGATTCAACAACTCGTTAGCCGGGGCTCTGAATTGTCCCAACGCGCACAACAAAACATCAGGCGACTCGGCCCAAAAGACGTGGATGTACGAATATCTCAAAGATGGTACGTGTGTGAGAAAAGCCTTACTCAAAACGAGACGGTAAGCTTACGCGTCCGCGCAGCCCAGAAGAGATTTCAAGCCATGACGGAAGGCTTCACCTGGACAATTGAGGACGTTTACGCGGCACAAACCATGTGTCCCTATGAGACCGTGGCGTATGGCTTCAGCAAATTCTGCGACCTCTTCACCTATCAAGAGTGGCGCGACTTTGGCTACTCTGTCGACCTGTGGTTTTCGTCTTCGAACGGATTTCACAGTCCCACGGGCGTGAGTAGACTTATCCCACAGACCCACGAGCTCCCTTTTGCGCTCCTACTTTCTCTCTTTCTCTCAAAATCAAAAGTATATTGACTGACATGCGCGGCACTTCTTTCAGCGAGCAATCGGGATCGGCTACCAACAAGAAATTATGGCCCGCCTCAAAAACCACACCCTCGGCTACTCAGGCTCCCAAATCAACACCACCCTCGACAACAACACCGAGACCTTCCCCCTCAACCAGACCCTCTACTTCGACTTCTCCCACGACACCAACATTGTCTCCATCCTCACAGCCTTTGGCCTCACCCAATTCGCAGAAGACCTCCCCGCGACACGATACCCCGGCCCCCACAACTTCACCATCTCGCACATGGTCCCCTTTGGCGCACGGCTCGACATGGAGATAATCCAGACCCCGAAGCCGTTGTCTCCGCACCGGGACGGGTATCTGAAGGGCGGACCGACAAAGTATATCCATTTTGTGCTGAATCAGCGCACTCTTCCTCTTGGGGTGAGCTTCCCGGAATGCGATGCCGCTCGGCGGGATGGGTGGTGTGAATTGGATACGTTTATTAGGGTCCAGGAGGGGATGGCGGCTAAGGCGCAGTTTGAGCGTGCTTGTTTTGGAGAGTATCCTGCGGTGCGGTATGGGGAGGTTACGGATGGGGCTCCGCCTGCTCCGGCAGCTTAAGGGTTGGGCTTTTTTTCTTGATACCGTCTGAGGTTTTTTTTTTTTTTGTTTTTTTTTTTTTTCTTTTTTTTTTTCCTGTGTGTTTAAATGAGAATTGGTTGTGGGACATGTAAAATCATTTTTTCACGTTTCGCGGAGTGGTGATTAGGGGCTCCCGGCTCCATGCGATGTATGGCAGTGCATCTGTAGACTGTACCTCAGCTTGTCCGATGCGCTGCACGCGCAACACGTAATGAAGGCTTTAGACGGATGTATACAAAATATCATATTTCGCACTCGTATACACTTTGACTGGAATGTGTATGACTATGTGTAGACGTGTGCGTGCATAATTGATTCAACGGATGCAGTTTCTTTGCTATTCACGAGTCACGAACCACATGACCCATACACAAACATTGTAAAAAGTCTGCTGTATGTACCGCATATAAGAAGACGTGCAGTCTGATTGATAAAAGCCACTCACTATCACTAATAATGCGTATTCCACGGCGTACATGTCCCATTCACCCTGATGACCTAGGGACTGCTTGTTCATTCCCCCATCCGGGGCGACGGAGCAAACAAAGCCGAGAAAAGAAATACATAGAGACCGACAATGAAATGATACCAAGAACAAGCCTTGTATTGGCTTCGGATTGACGCCCCCGACGCCGGCTATGAAATACATGAGATCGAACAATAAGAAGATAGAGACAGAACAAAGATAATAATAGATATGGTAGAAGGAGAAAAAGTGATTTCGCAACACATCTAGTAACTTAGATGGACTAAAAAGTCACATCTTCTTCCCATAAACAAAACGCAAACCAAGGAAAAAGTCTCGTCGCTCATTACCGCTTCTCACTCTCAGAGCCATGCCTCTTCGCAGAGTCCGCAGCACCCAACATAGACGACGTGGACGACTTCTTCTCCACCTGCCCATCAGACGTGCTCCCCGGACGAACCAGAATAGCATGCTCCTGGATACCGTGCTGCGGCTCCGCGGGCCCATGCCGAGACGGCTCATCACTGGGGGGGCTCCAGGCGAGGAAATCACGGCGCACCTCGACATAGTCGTAGCTGAATTCGGAGTGCTCCGAGTCGTCCATGCCCAACAGCTCGGCCTCTTCGCTGGCTCGGAGCTTCAGCCCGGGAACAAGATCGATGAGTTTGGCGATGATGGCGGACATGACGAAGGCGTAGGCGGAGGCGGCTACGATGGCGGCAATCTGCCAGCCAATGACTTTGTAGTTGCCATCGATGAAGCCGCCACTGGCACCGACGTTGACGCCATCGAGTCCGATTACTTTTCCGGTGGCGAAGAAGGCGTTGAAGATGAGGCCGACGATGCCGCCGATTCCGTGCTCGGCGAAGACGTCGAGGGAGTCGTCGATGCGGACGAGGAATTTGACTATAGAGGCCTGTTAGTTTAAATACTCATGAGGAAACAATGACCGTCTCAATCGTTTTTATTTGGAAGATAACAACAGTTCATTTTTTATTGGAAAATGAAGAAACGAACGCATCGATACAAAGAATTGGAGAAAGGGGCAATGTACTCACTTTTGGTGCCAAAGTTACAGCACACACCCGCAACGATACCCAGAATGATACTCGCCCAGGGATCAATGAAACCCGACGCAGGCGTAGCGGCAACAAGACCGGAAATGGTGCCAGAGCACCACCCAACCATGGACCACTTCTTGGCCAGTCGAAAATCGAGCAAGCACCATGTCATGGCCGCAAACATGGCCGTGAGGCACGAGTTCCAGCAAGCCATCACAGCGCGGAGATTGGCGCCAAAAGCCGATCCACCGTTGAAGCCCAGCCATCCGAACCACAGAAAGACGGTCCCCAGCGTGATGAGAGAAATATTATGCGGGCGGAAATTCATCATCATCTTCTCGTTGCGGCGACCCAACACCCACGAATACGCCAGGGCCGACATACCCGAGCCAATCTCAACAGGCACACCACCCGCGTAATCCAGCACCCCGTTCTTAAAAGCCCAGCCGTTGGCATTCCACACCCAGTACGCAAGGGGGCAGTATACAAGCGTAGCCCAGAAGAATGTAAAGACCATACTGGGGATCACGCGACCTCGCTCGGCGACAGCCCCAACGGTCAGGCCGGCGGTGACGGCACAGAACATCATCTGGTAGAAGGAGTAGAGCAAGGCGGGGATCAGAGGCGAGCCGACCGAGGGGGTAGCCCAGACTTTCATGAGTCCAAAGTGCTTCAGATCGCCAATGAAGGCGTTGCCCGAGGTCTGGCCAAAGGCGAGAGAGTAGCCCCAGAAATACCACTGGAAGACGATGACGCTAAAGGACATCATGACGACCCAGAGCATGGAGAGGGCTGACTTTCTCCGCGCGAGGCCCGAGTATAGGAAGGCGATGCCGGGGACCATGAGGAGGACGAGACAGGCGGATACGAGGATGAAGGCTTGGTCTCCTGATTGGTACCATTGATTCACGTTTTCGGTTCCTGGAGAAGACGAAGTCAGTGTTGGGCCACTTCTATCGCTCGCTGGTTGGCTCTTTCATCCGGTTGTTTCTTGTTCCGTTGAATTTGAAAGTAAAGACATACTGGAATCGCCGCCAATCTCATCGTCTGTGCCATTGAAGACCGTGGGCGGCCCCGTGTGGGCGTACGACATAGTGAATATGTATCGGGAAGAGCGTAGGTCCGGGGAATGTGCATTCAGCGACCAATTGCCGAGTCAACTGAACGTTTTGCTTTACAAAACCCGAGCGAAACGATGTTGTCTTCTGTTACCGAAAAGAGCTGGTGGTCGGTCGGTTCGGTTGTCGTATTATCTGTGACAGACCTCGTACGCATAGGTACATACACGTGTAGATTGGGGCAGTGATGGATGCTGAAGACCACTCATCAACTAACTTGTCGAAGGACAACACGATCGCAATATGGAAAAGGTGAGACAAGAAAAAAGCGAGCGAGACGGATGTGATCAGCGGGTAAAGTATATCTATTATACGGATGCATACTACGTACGGGAGTATGTACGTACTCGGTAGGCGACATCAGAAGGGGACTTGGGCCATGGTTGGTTCCCGCCGCCAAGCCGTAACGGCGGGCCTTTCCCCCACGCAAAGCCGTTATCATGAGCGAGTCGCTCTTCATGACTGGTTCGCTGTCTTGTGATAATTGCATGAGCTATGAGTACACAGACTCCAGGGCTCCAGGGGGCCGGGGCCAGCCATTGGTCTCATTGGTCCCGGGTTCGATGGACAGATGCGCCACAACCCTACTCCGTACGTCCAGAAGCGCAAGACACATTGAACATTGTATATACCCGCCGGAGCGAGACAAGGCTGACGAGGTGGTGGGTGGTATCGAAACTTGTAGTGTCGGCTCGTCGGGTCTACTGTCTATGTACCTATCTGAGTCTAGGTACAACATTGAACATACGGAGTAGGTACTGTCTGGGAGTGGAGAGGGCTAGGTATCTAGCTTGGGTGAGCCATGGAAGGCAAGGATGGCTTGGGCGGCCGCGTACGGAGTAGATAAGGGAACTCCCAAGTCGGCGGCGCCGATCGCTGTTGTCGATGGCGCCCAGATTGTCTCGATAGAATAGGTAGGTGCCTAATAACTTATAAAAGGAAAACGAACCTTTGCAATTCTGTTTGTGCCATGTATCACAGGCTACAGACAGCCGTCTCTCCGGTCCGTTCGGCTTGAAGGTCACAACGACGTACGGCACCGGCGGAGGCCATTGACTCTGAGGTCCTGCTGGTCGGAATCAAGGCTAGGCACATAATTTGAACCGTTCTCTTTAGATTCCATGCAAGCCCGAACCGCTGACGGATCATCTCGGACGGACTTATCGGGGGCGTCGCACCATATCAGAACCATGATCCCACACCCAGATTTTGTATGGACGGCATCAACGGAGAACCGACTTGGGATCTGTCCTTGACTCCTTCCTTATCATGGGGGTGCCGGGACAGAGTGGGGGCGGTGGGCGCTTTGCAGACTCCATTGGCATGTGGGCTGAAGAGCTTCAACATTCCGGGGAATTAATTAGTAAGGTGAGCAAGCAGGGGCCGATACATGTACGGAGTACGGAGTACCTACGGAGTATGTCTCGTTTCATCTAGGAGCTTGCTCATTCAGCCTCATAGTCGTTGTATGTACATACTCTGTTTGCGGTCGTTTTATGCTCATCAGAGTAAGAGACAAGGACTCAGGAGTTGGATTGAATAGTGAACCCGATAGCCACTCTCTGCAAGGGGCATGCGTGATTGTTGTAACGTGGAAAGAGAAACCCACGTGACGTGACACGATAGCATCACTACATACATATCGAACCGGAACATCAAACTGGCCGCCGTACATACATACAATCATTGCGCACCAAGACACGCCTTGCACGATCTCGCGATCCCACGATTCCACAACTTCCGCGCCTTCCACGACTCGACCGGCCAGAGCTACACCTACCTAAGGTAAAGCTTAAGATGCCGTTACACGGTACACCCCCCCGCCCCCCCGGCTTGGGGCTGCCGCAATCGTCCGCATAAATAGACTAACCCACGCGGCTGCTGATAAGCATCTCGCCGTGACCCGTGATTGGCCATCGTCGACTCAGCGCAACCGTGCTTCTGCAAATTGGCCACGCCCGTGGTGAATCTCTGACATGCCGCCATAAGAATCTGTGACTGGCCCTCTTTGGTCATGAATTTCCCTCTTTGGCCCGATGTAATCCAAAGCTTGTTCGCGAATATAGGGTCTGAGGCTCTCCTTTGGGGTGCACCCGCGAGTCTTCCTCCCGCGATGAGGGCCAGACGGTCGCAAAGCAGCCGACGCAGCTGAAGCCTGGACGGCGTTGAATGTACGGATAGGTTGAGCCGAGATATATGCCGTTTCACACTGCCGCCTCAAGGCGAAATAGAGGACGGACGAAAAGGGGACGTGTACGGTGTTTGTAAGAATAAAATCGATTCCGGATTCCTACGGTTACCTATGTATGTACCTTGCACCGTAGAGGACTTGGCGGCCACAGACAGGGTCGCACTCGCTGTGCATGTACAAACTTCACGTATGGAGTTGGGCCAAACCTAGATCCGTTCTCCATCATTCATCTTTATTTGCTCAATCTCCATATAATAACTGCCGTAGGTATATCGTTACTGAACGCTTACTTCTGTCGTAACTCTCCACGCTCAATTCCAGCGCAGAAAGCGCTTCTTGTTTCGCGCAACTGTAGGTCGGTATGTACCTCTCCGGAATCCGGATGAAGGGTTCTCAGCATCTCGGTCTGGGATGCAATCAGGCAGCAAATTCTCTACATGGAAATTGGAATAGGTAGGTATGTACATATATGTATAATTGTACATGATAATTGATTATGCGAAACCCATTCATGTCCGATGGAATCCTCTACCGCAACCACCCCAAGTCAACCCCCTGCAGTCCCGAATCTCCCATCCAACCCTCCAGACTCCAACCCGTCCAACATATCCTTATCAAGCCCATCGCCGACACACACTAGTGAGTCCGCCACAGTCGCATCTCTTATCTCGCCTCGCATATGAACAATGTGCACGCAGCACAATGAGCACCTCTCATGTAGTTTCCCCCACACGAAGTCGGAAGAAGGTTGCACCATCTATCTAACAAGCAAGCTCAATGAAGCGCGACATGGCCATGTGGCTTTACTGCGTGAATGCTTCGTGGGCTTCTTAGCTCCTTCGATTTATGCGGGGGGTGATGGAGCCCGTAATACCTTGGTTTCAACTTTCCAGAGTCACGAGTGAGATTGGTTCGCGATGGTGGTCCCTGGTGTTCATGCTGGTGGTGCTGGTACATGTCAGTTGTAACATGATACCTGTCAGGGATATGTAAGCGGCGGGCGCAGCATAAGTACCTAACCTACTGAGGTATGTAGGTATGTAGGTATGTATAATGTATCTACGCCAATATAGGCGCAATCGCCCGCTGTAGATATACACCGCAATCCTCGTGCAAATCCGACATCTATCACGTCTACGGAGACAATCAATGAATGGCCTTGTTGCTCCACGTAACCCAGCGCCCTGCATTCATCTCACTCCCTGATCCAGCCAACATTGGCATCACAAGCATCTTCACTCACTCTACTCCCCCTTTTTTTGACGCTTCATGCTTCGCTAAAACGACGGGACAGCCTCTCCAACTTCAGAATATCGAGTTTGACCCGTCACACACGAGATATGAGGTACATAGCCAGACATCCCAAGCTTCCATGCACAAGAGTCAGCTTATTCAACGCAGATCCTACTGCGCTGAAGATTCGAGAAGGAAGCTTGTGATTAATAGACAAACAGGGTGAAACCAGGGAAAACAAAAGGGCAATACATGACGAAGCACAAATTGACAAAAAGCCCACCTCCCAACTGTATCCGCTTACGAAACAGTTTGAGTGAAGGTAGTAAGCTAAGCATATACATAATACTCGACCTACGCCTGCAATAACGGAGCTTTGCTTTTCGTTTTCAATCCTTGAAAAGTTGAATTTGAAGGCAAACAACAACAGGCTGCTTTGCATACCTATTACCATTTGGGGAGCAACAAAGATATGAAGTTACGAACAATAGAGCAAAAGAAAGATTCGGCAACGAAGCAAGAACGCACAAATGATACCAAGGTCCAAAGTCCCTCACCTCAACCCACGCTCGCTTGCAGATCAAAGTCACAAATTTCTAGAGGGTATCTATGTTGGCTCAAAGTAAACAAGCAACCACCTAGCGCCGTAGCGTCTTGCCTACCTATGTAGTAGGCTAGTCTTGACAAAGGAAAAAAAAAGGAAAAACAAAGCTGTCGTTAGCCCACTCACAAAGACTAAAGGCAAAACGCTGGCGACGAATTAGAGTGAAAAGCATTCTCATCACGAATCCCGCTCTAGAAAATGCAGATCTTGCCCGTTTCCTCTTCCCTGGTTATCTCATACGTCAAAATGTCGTGATTTCGATAATGCAGCATCACTCTATACCGTTTTGGCGTCAGCGCCGCCTGCTGCCTCCCTTCTCTCCTGCCCGTGACTCCGGCTTCTGGCACGGGACCGACAGCCATGCCATGCAAAGGGCGCATGTTGGTCCTGTGGACAGCTTCGTCGGACCGCCGCGGGAGCACCCATCCCAGACGGAGTCCATAGCGGAGTACACCGGTCGGTTTCTTGATAGGACGCGCCAGCCGGGTGGGTGTGAAGAGCATGACGCGCCCGAGGCCAGAACGGATGACGAGGAGAAACAGTTCTGGGATGTGCACCACCTTGTCCATCTTGTCTGAGACGAGGAAGTGGGATTTCAGGTCTTCGAGTCTCTGATCGTGCGTGTAGTGCATTGTGAGAACCTCGGGGAATACGACGCCGTGTTCGGGCAGTCTCTTGGGATCTGGATTTCTGTAGAGCGGATGCATTGCACAGTCCTTCTGGTACATTCGTATCAAACGATGTCGCTTTGCCAACTTGGCCAACTCTGAGACGTGCTCCTCACATTGAGGTAACATGTTGAAGTGATTGGGTCCTGTCAGAAACTTTCGCAGTTTCAATTTGTCCTTTGGAATGACGAACGTTTCTCCGTTGTGTGGCATATACGCCATGTCCAGACGATCAGAAGCATCATGCGCGTACGTCGGTATATTTGGACAACGTCGGAATGTGTCCTGTGGGCCATATGCATCGTCTTCTGCTTCTGAGCTCGAGCAGGACGAGTCATAGAGCATGTCATCGGCGTCATCATCGTCGTCTTCGTCGTTACGACCTTTTCCGTTCTCTCTTTCTGCTTGTTTACCAATTCCAATCTCTCTGTCGTTATTGGAACGATCAGCGTCTAAGCTTTCTTTCAGACCTTTCTGATCATCAATCCCGTCATCATCATTGCCCTCCGCTCCATGTGACTGACCAACGGTGTCGGCTTCGGTCCCATCCTCGCTCCATTCATAAGTCACCGTTTCATCCGTCACGTTGCCAGGACCTCCATCATTGTTCGCGAGATTGGGCGACAACGTGCACTGATTCTCTGGTAAATCACGGATATAGTTGGCAAAATTCACCGTCGGATGTGAGCCCGGTTGAAACTCAGGCTCCACCTCCAAATCCTCAAGAGGTGCGCCGAGCAGTTCCTCTTCCGAATGAACAGTAAGGCAGTATCCGTTTGCCAGGACGAGACTGCAATGACACCATGTAATGAAAGGCCTATCCGCTTCCTCCTTCAAGAGCGGGCTGTCGTATGACTCCACGCGTAAGATAGGTTGGTTCGGTTTCCAGATATCGGCCAGCCATACTCTTCCCGTGAGAGAAGTGCTACAGACCTTAACAGCATTGCCATATTTGTCATCCACAAAGCTGACGCTGGATATACCGCCGGCCAAATCGGACTGAGCAACGATAATTTGCCAATTCCGAGCGCGGCGGCGGACCTGGTCTTCGACGCCTTGACAACAGGATTCGCAATCGCAGGCCTGTGCTTGAGACTTCGACCTCGACAGAGCGGGAGCAAATACTATAATTTTTGACCTATCGGTACAGACGGCAATCAATTGCGAATTCTGGTGTACCGCTACTCCCCGTATCCAGCCGCCTGCGTTTTCATTTAAAAACGGCTTCGGAGTCTTGTCTTGGCTTGGGGCTGGCTCTGGAGAGCCATGTCCCTCTCTTGACACCGTCGCCGTCGACGCCGTCGTGGTCTCTGATGTCGTGCTGAGTTGGCAATAAACGTATTTGGCGATGTCTTTTGTATAGAACGCTGTTACATATCCATCATCATGACACAGGACAACTACTTCTTGGCGTCCGAACCCACTGACAACTACATGCCTGATACTGTGAGGCGCGTCGAAGCGGTTGACCCCCTCCGCTTCCAACGGCACCGTGGGGGTTGAATAGCAACAAATTCGAGCGTCGGGATGTCGGGGGATGGTCGGTCGAGGCCTATTTCTCGGGACGTATACGTATAATGTAGCCTGGTGTGCTGAAAAGTACAACTAACATTGAAAAAGCGAATGAGAACTTGCATCCATTACGCCGCTCAGCTTAAAGAGGGATGGAGGGCGTCCGAAATGAGCTCTGCAGTATTTACATTATACTTCTGCGACAAGGCAGTCACGTTGCTTCCATATTCTTTCGGCATCGGAGGTATCAGTTTGTATGTGGCAGCGTCAGGTCCATGATTGATTACGTGGGTGCCGTTGCTGAGGTTCCAGCCATGGCGCAGTCTCTCCAGGTAGAGAATGGCACGCTTCGCCTCATTTCCAAACTACACACACATATCGAGATCCTTGGTCAGTAACTTGCCGCTCATGCGCTTCAAAATACCAAGAGAAACGAGGGGGATATCAGGTGCTTTCGCTTTCAAGTTTCACGTACCCGATCCGTCGCCGTTTGGACACGGCACGGTCCAACAATCGTTGGACGAAATGGTCGCTCCTTTTCCCTCAGCTTGTCTATTTTTGGGGTCACAGGAAGATGAGTTAGCATAGAAAAAGAAGAACTTGTACGGAACTCGGAAGACACCTACATACCTAGGCGGGGTGGCACTTATTATATCTCAGAAGGTCGGAGGTTGTGAGTCGTGACAACTTACAAGGATGACAAGCGGCGGCTGCGAGATGGAGAGATCTTTCCCCACTGCTCAGCCCCATTTAATGGGAATAAGCCTTAAGGCCGGCAGTAATGGCCACAACACCACACTCAATTGGCTCTCGAATCTGTTAGTACAAGGTCCTTTCCGGCGGCCCTACGCTGCGCTCCGGGGCCGGGGACCTTGCTTCGCGGCGGTCGAGAAGCGCAGTCGAAGGGTGGTGATTTCTGTTAGTGTTCTTTCGCAGTGCTTCGGAAGTGAATTTCTTGTGATCTTCGTCGATTTGTCACACACCGTTGTGGGATTTGTCGCAGCGCCGTTGAAGAGGCATGTACTCCGTAATAAGAGATGGATAGATTCTTCATCTTGCAGGTTATGCAAGCTGTCGGTCCACTAATTTCTTCGGGAGACTCAGGG
>QEQW01000127.1:0-52828 GCA_004016085.1 Claviceps quebecensis
AGTATGCCCAAAACCGGGACGCAGCGGTGTTAAATATACAACAACAACAACAACAACAACAACAACAACAACAACAACAGCCCACTATGTACTTACATGTAGGGGGATGAAATTTAATCGCCTGCCAGTAGGTATAACTTTTTATCACTAAATTTGAGTCGCGCAAGTAAATGGACCTCTTAAAAGAAGATGGGATAAGCGCGCTACCTGACTGTCAATGAATACATCCTACACTGTGATGAAAATGTCGAATGCGACTCATCACCAGGTTTTCCATTTATACCTTGTTGATTGGCCACTGCAACTTTTCTTAGTAGTCTCTAAAGACCGAAACCAAGTCATCTAGTCGTAACACTTGGCCCAACAGCTTTTGCTGTCCCTCCAAATGCCGATTGTACTTATTGTAATGCTCCGTGGTCATCACCTCTTGTTCCTTGCCCTTGACATCCTTTCTCTCCACAAAGGAAAGAATGTCGCGCTCTTTGTGCCGTTCCAGATCCAGTGTCTGCAAGCATCTCAACATGCCCTTGTAAACATCATCCAACAGCTGCGTTTGGGTGCGCTCGCCATCAAAGAACCACAGAAAGAAAGTTCGGTTGGCTAGTCTGCTGTTATCCCTGGGCACTTCTTGAACATCGACAAGCCCACCCATCTGCATGGCAAGCATCTTCCCCTGCACATCCGACTTCTTCATAAGAGCAGCGGATGGAAGTACTTTCTCATCCAGTTTTCCCTTTTCTCGAAGTATGCGAGTTAAGCGAAGACCGTATCGGCCGTGCAACTGCTCAATATAGGCATCAAGTTCGAACTCTCGGAGACGATCCATGAGCAGATCAAAATCGACAGCCCACTGGCCACGGCCATGTTTGCCGCTGTGTCTCACGAACCTGTGCTTGCTCTCAGACAGTAGCAGGAGATGATTTCGCATCTGCTCGACGCGGCTTTCCTTCGGAGCAGCCCCGTCCTCAAACTTGACTGTAGTTTGCCGGTCCCTGTCTTCATCATCATCGTCGTCAAATGTTGCATCGCGTTCTGCGGCGGCGGCGGCGGCGGCTGCAGCTGCAGAAACAGCCTTGGCCATCCGTCCACGCGGCGGTGCCGCGGGCTTCACACTGGGCTTAGCGTCAGAGCCGGAATCGGAGTCGCTGTCGGAGTCACTATCGTAGGAATAAGGCCCTGGCCTTATTTTCTCCGCACTTTCTGTATCGATCAAGTCTTTTGATGGCTTGCCTATGCCTCCAGAGACATTGACATCGTCACTCAAATGCTCATAAATCTGCATCGTGGTGACAGTTGTACTGGGATCGTAATTTTGTTCCCCGGTCAGAGGGTCTGCGCGACACCTGGCAAGCTTGACTGTGAGAAGATCAAGAAGTGCGCGGTACACCTCGCCCGTAGCCTCGCCAAGCTGATCTGCCGCATAATCCACGAGCCGTTGATTACGAAGCTCAACTAAGCAGCGTTCGTAATTAACTCGTACTACGACATTCGGCTGTGTGAGAGGCAAAGCGGAAACACAGAGGTCAGCATGTGAATGACGTCGCACAGGCCGTATTGATTTCATGAATAGATTCTTACATTAAGGTTAGGAGCATCGTCAAAGAGGTAGTCATCCTGGTGCGCTGAGCCATTACGGATCTTCCGTCGCTTTGTGATGGGGCCAGAGGTCTGATCCAAATGTCGCTTCAGGCCTTTCGTTTGGTCCCTGAAAGTTTTGTATCTTTCCACAACTTGCATGTGCATTTCGATTTTGTTTTTAGCTGCCTTTTCGCCTGGGCCCGTTTTAGTGACGTCGGCCTCGATCTCTCTATACATTTCTGACGGGTTGCGAAAGCTCTCAGGTCGAACAGTCTCCAATATCTCCGCTTGTATCAGTCGGCCTAAAACAGAGTACAGATGGTCCTTGGATTCAATCAGGCCCGACGATGACTCATGCGATCCATTCTTGTGACTGTTGAATTTGGGAGCTCGTGAGGTAAAAGCGTGTTCCAGGTCCGCGATTTTGGCATAACCAAGCTGCATGAGTGTCTGAACCAAGTCGCGTTCGGCATTGCCGTATCGATCATTGATTACCTCGAGTATCTTGCCCGAGCGCACAAGGTTATAGCAAGCATTCGAGTTGGCTTCGTAGTTCGTGACTCTGGTGTCGGGATCGGCATGGTGATAGAGGAGATTTTGCTGGATGAGGACACCCAAGCCGTTTCGAATATGTCGTGGGCTAAGCGACGTCTGTTGAATCAGTTGCGAGATGGTGCAACGACCCTTGGCAAAGAGCGCGACAAGGATGCGCTGTTTGGAGTTTGAGGTCAGCCCCACGACACCATGCTATGGGAAAGATCAGAGCATCTCAACAGAACATGTGGTGACAGAGAGGTGGAGAGGGGCCTTACCGACGGAAGCTCGCCAAAAAGATCGTTGACTAGAAGAGCACAAAGCTCTGCGGCGTGCTTCGTCTGTTGACGCAGCAGTCAGTTTGAGGTTGGGGTCAGGAACAGGGTGGACGTGCGCGCGGGTTGAGGTTGAGTAAAGGCGCAAGACGGCGGCAGAAGACTGACAATAAGCATTGCTTTGCTCCTAGAGACGCTCTCACTATCTCTAGAGCTACCACCGTGACTACCTGTTCGGCATTGAAGTCTGGTCGTCTATGCGATTTTCTCTGGAGAAAACAACTCTGCCAGGGAGAAGCAGACTCGAGCAGTTGGGAAGTTTGGAGATAGACAGTCCAAGTGACAAGGCTGCGTTGCGTGGTGGCCGATTTTTTTCTTCTTCCAGCGTTGGTGGTTTGGTGTAAGTCACAGGTACAAAGTGGGCGCCAGCAGGTGGGCGCAAAGTGGATGCAGTGGTCGGGGACGGCGGGGACGGAAAGATTCTGACCAAAAGTTGTCACAAAATCACATGCAGACGAGACAGTTTGTGTCACATGATATACAACACTCATGCTTCCCTCTCCTCACCCTCCTCGTCCTGTTACCTGTAGGCTGAGGTATGTATGGTCCTGAACTTCTTGGTTGCAGCAAACAGGAATTGCTGAGTTTGTGTCCAGTGATTGCCACTCTCCCAGTTGAAGCTGTATGACGGAAGCACGTGTAGGCGTCGTGGCGCGAAATTTCTTGTGTACCTACGGAGTACTGCCTACGACTTTCAAAATTCAAAAGCCCAGATGTGACTCCATTATGTACCTCATTTTCATCACCCACAACGATGAGGAAACCACGAGTCAACAATGTCGCGATTTTGCTTTCTGTTGTACATATGACTCTTTCAAAGGTTCGGACATGGAACCTGAACGGGGCTAGTCCACTATTGCCCCCTGGGCCCTTCCTGCCTGATGAGGTAGCAAGATACCTCTTAATGTGCTTCGCGATACATAGGTAGAGAGAACGTTGATGTCTCGAGAAAGGCGCAAACGACTTCTCTTAGGCCTGATCTTGCTGTGACACCCTTGATCTTATCAACTGATCTTATCAAGCGCTCTGACGTGGCGACGAGACACTGAAAAATCGAGGGCGTGGCTGATGTGGCAGACTGTCTGCAACATCTGGCGTGATGAATAGTCGGGAGTCAGGAGTCGGGACTATGGTTAGTAGAAGATACGGAGTAAAACATATGCAGCAGCACCAAGAATCGAAAGCCAATTCCAACTTCGTGGGGATTGCAGATGTCATTTCATCACTTGGAAGTTGGAATTGATGACCCAATCGACAGGAGCGGTTCCCCTTTCGAGACCCCGCCACGTTGATGAGGGGGCAAAGTTGGCCTGGAAATTGAAGTCATCCATCCAATCACGTGACCGCATTGAAGGCCGAAAATTAGACGGGGAACTTGCTTCGTTGGAAAGAGGCAACTTCTTTTGGAGAGATCCAATTGCTACACCCACGACGGTCAGGACACTCAATTGCCTTCGTCTCACCCCGACAATGATCTCGAGATCGACTCTCACGAAAAGCGCGCAGCAGGCCGTCCGCCGGTCCTGCAGCGTCCTACCCCTGCAGCGCCGTGGCTTTGCCGCTGCGGCTTCATCTGGTGCCTTCGAGACGGCAGAAGTGTCTGGCCTGAAGGTTGCCTCTAGGGACGCTCATGGTCCTACTGCCAAGCTCGCCATCGTTGCTAAGGCTGGAACACGTTACCAGCCTTTGCCCGGTCTGACAGTTGGTCTGGAGGAATATGCCTTCAAGGTGAGTCTTGACACAGGAAGCAGACAATTTGCCGCCAGACGACCCAAAAAACTCGATTCAACGACGACTGTGAGCTAATTTGCTATGAACATTAGAACACACAACGACGATCTGCCCTGCGCATCAATCGTGAAGCGGAACTTCTTGGTGGCCAATTGCAAGCTACACATACCCGGGAAGCACTTGTTCTTGAAGCCAGCTTTCTCCGCGACGACCTGCCTTACTTCACCGAACTTCTTGCCGAGGTCGTCTCTATGACCAAATACACAAGTGAGATTTTGTCCTCGGTCCATGCGGATGAGAGGTCACAAACTAACGTCATTCGCAGCGCATGAGCTCCACGAGGAAATCGAGCCCGTCTTCAATATCAAACAGGCCTCCTTCAACGCCAACGCCAGCGCCCTCGCCCTTGACAACGCCCACGCTGTTGCCTTCCACAATGGCCTCGGCTCTCCCATCTTTCCCTCTTCCTCTTCGCCCGTGCGCAAGTACCTGAACGAGGAGTACATTGCTAGATACGCCGACGTGGTCTACTCCAAGCCCAACATCGCTGTCGTCGCCGATGGCGCTTCCGCTTCCGATCTTTCCAGCTGGGTGACCAAATTCTTCCAGGACGTGCCAGCCACGTCTCAGAGTGGAGAGTCTCTGAAGACTGTAGCTAGCACATACCATGGTGGTGAGCAACGAACGAGCCATCAGGCCGGCAACTCCATGGTCATCGCTTTCCCCGGATCAAATGCCGCTGGCTCCAAGCCCGAAATCGCTGTCTTGGCTGCTCTTCTTGGCGGAAAGTCTACCATTAAGCGGTCTGCTGGCTTCAGCTTGCTTGCCAAGGCCACCGCTTCTACTCCAGGGCTTTCTGTTGAAACCACTAATCTGGCATACACTGACGCCGGTCTTTTGACCATCCAGCTATCTGGCAGTGCTGCTTCTGTTCGTAAAGCTGCAGAGGAGACTGGCAAGATCCTGAAGAACATTGTCAATGGCACCGTTAGCAAGGACGATATCACCAAGGCCGTTTCTAACGCCAAATTTGACATCTTGGAGCAGGGACAGCTGCGTTCTCACACCATCCTGCAGGCTGGAACTGGTCTTCTTCACGGCGGCAAGCAGTTTGATATTGCGGCCATTACCAAGAGCATCGATGGTGTCAATGCCAACTCATTGAAGACGGTAAGCATTTGCAGAATCAAAATGGCGGATATGGCAGAGGAGTACCTGACTGAGCTAACTCGGGATCACTTACGTAGGCTGCCAAGGCTCTTCTTGATGGCAAGGCTACCGTGTCCACCGTCGGCGACTTGTTCATACTTCCATATGCTGAGGAGATTGGCCTGCGGGTGTAATGCGGGGTATCAGGAAAGAAAAGCAGAAGAGCTTGTACCAACATTTTACAGTCGTCTAGAATTGGTAGCCTGGGACCCGTTTGCGGAGTTTGTGCATATACGTAGTCGAATCTCTTTTATTCCACACAATCTTTCCAACCCTGTTTATCCATTGCCATCTCCATATAGTCCAGTTCCTTGACTCCTTTTCCCCTCGTCTATTTTGAAAGGTCTGAACAGAACCCGTGAGTGCAAATAGCGATTGAGTTTGAGCAGCCACGAATCGTGATTTGTTTGATAGATAGGTAGGTATACACAGCCATGACTCCATGTAGTGGCATGGCGCATATCAGGCTCTACAGGCAATCAATGCTGGCTGTCGTCGGCTTACCTTTGATGGTACAGCGAAAACAGAGGCGCTCTGCATTGGAACAGGAGGGGTAATCTGCAAGAGAAACGCCGAATGCGATGCAGTTGCGCGCCATGACGAAGCCAATGCGCCTGAACGTGATTGATTTGTGACGATGCAGCCGCCAGTGACGAGAAATTTGTGGGCCTTGGCTCTTGTGCAAGGTAGGTAATCAATCAAGTCGCAATCAGCTTCGAAAACCCCTGCATAATCTGCACATACATACGGAGTACCTATGTATGTTCAATACGCACGTACTCCGTATAAATACGCACCATGGGTGATGTGTTCACTGGTGAGACCGAAGGCTGCATTGCCCAATCTTTGAAGGTTGACACACGACTCATGACACAAGCGCAGAGTCACTGATGAAGAGAGCATAATTAGACTTCAAGCCCTTGATACAAATCTTACTCCAGCCTTGCTGTTCATTTTGTCACTTGTTCACTACATAAGATCGTCCTCTTGCTTCGACGCTCAGGGCCAATCGACTCTACATAACTTCTTATACGGAGTAGTCTACCTTTTGCACGTGCAGGGCGGGAAGCTTCAATGTTCTCATCCCTCAGCTAGTAAGGGTCTAGGCCCACTTGGCGCAATATCGGATCATTAATTGCACCTTTCGAACAGAGTTAGGCGACAGGAAAAACCACGTACAGTATAGAGAAACACTGTAAAGTGTGTGTAAAATATGCCTGGGCCCTACAGTGTGTCCTCTCGAGCTGGACACCGTGGCTGATGCCCTCCTCAACCCGCCTGATCAGATTCTCTGAACCTTCTGAACAAGCCCCGTCCCTCCTACCCGCGGCCCACCACGCCTCATTGTAGTTTGGGCAAGTGTGACAGGGTACTGAAAACAAAGCCTCATCAGCACATTCAGACAAGCCATCGCTTCCCTTTCCCCTTCCCGGACTATTACTTTATTTCTCTCCATGCTCTCGTTGTCCATTGCGAGGCATTCATAGCACCGTCGAGCTGGACGGCACGTCGGAGATCCTTCCTTCTCGACCCTTCTGTCTCTTGCTTGCCTCCAGGTAAGCCATCCGACCTCTTCTCCGCTGCTTGCTCGTCCGCGTTCTGCGCCGACCTCGACCTTTGCCCAACGCTGTTGGCTCGTTCGCTTTCTTTCCCAGCCTACGAAAAAGCCCTCCTCCCTAGTCTGGAGATGACGGACAGGCAGCTGTCACTTCTTTGATTGTCATTCTAATCACTCATTCAGGACTCGGAGAGTCATTGACAGCGGATTCCTTCGGTGCTTTTATTTTGAAGCCACGTCTTCATCCTCGAATCGGAGAGCTGACTCGACAAAAGTGCTCCATCGTCTTCGCAAGGTAGGTAGTAATGAATTCTCGCGGAGCAAATACTTCAGTGGCTGGCGGGGCGAAAATCGTGCATCCAGCCCCTTTTCGAATCCTCCACGTTTGACAACGCAATGTGATGGTACACAAGCATTTTTTTGCTAACATATATTATTGGCTTGTAGTGCGAATTAGCTGAACCTCCTTAGAACCTTCGTAGGAAGTGAGACTAGACGATTTACCCGAAGACTGTTCTTCTCAGCAAGAGCTGAGCATACCTCATCGGAGGCGTGGCTAATATTACCATCGCTAAACACGAGCATCGAGGAGACTAACCCCGCACTTTAACGTGGATCTTCTCTCAAAATGCCTATGACAATCAAAGAAGATGGAAGTAGTGGAGGAAACGCCAAAGCTGATGTTCGCAGTCAAAACGGTGGGTTATCACCTCAAATAGTTCTCCTTATTGGCCAATAGCTGACCCATATACGCGTAGGTAATCGGTCAACCTTTCGAACCGATACTGCCATTTCCAACGGCCGCTTTGGTAACGAGCGGACTCTACAGCCATGGGTTCCTGATGCAAGCGATGGCGTTGACGGTAGCCTGGAGGCAAGCTCCAGCAGCGGGCCTTGGGATCAATTTGCGGCTAATGAGAAGCTCTTCGGACTGAAAACTGACTATGATGAGAATATTTATACCACCGCTATCAACAAGACTCACCCTCAGTTCAGGGAGAGGATGGCTGCGGCTGAAAGAAAAGCCAAAGAGATCGAGCGAAGTGCTCCTGTCACGGCTCACGTTGCAGAGGAGCGAATCATGGACTATGTTAGCGGTGCTGGCGCTGGGCAAGAGAATGAAGAGGATAAGTACGCTTTTACAGTTACCTGGTTGGCACAATAGTCCTCAACTAACATTCTCATTAAAGGTACAGTGGCGTTCGTCGCCAAGACTTTCCTCCGCTGTCTGGAGGAGTCAACAGGTATACGCCTCCTGCCAAACGCGCACCCACCGGGCTTGCATCGGTCCAGGGTGCCCCAGTTGACCCAGCTATCATCTCGTCACAGCTGAAGGCTCCTGCAAAGAAGCAGCAGGCTTCATTGGAGCCAAGGCCGCAAGGCTCAACTGACACCACCCGAAACGGGGGCGTTGCCAAGACAGAAAGCTTGAAGTCTTCACAACTCAAGACTGCAGATGGCAAGCGAGCTGATGGGAAACTCTCAACGCCACCTTCAGAATCCAAGACCCAGGTATCAAAATCTGTAGACAAGTTGGCTACCATAAGCTCAGCCTCCACATTACTTTCTCGCAATAGCTCGATGCTACCAAAAGACAATACGCTTAGCGCCACTTCGACTGTTGAGCGGGACGTCTTGAAAGAGTTCAAGAGCTTCGCCAGCCAGCAACGACTGAATGCTGAAAAGGCGAGGAGTAACAAAGCGAGAGCAGACAAGGAAGTCAAGTTGACGGAGCTGAAGAAATTTGCCAACAACTTCAAACTCACTACTCCTGTTCCGACAGACCTAGTTTCTATTATTGCCAAAGATCCGGCGAAGCAGAAAGAGATTCAAGCAAAAGCTATGAAAAATGCTGAGGAGATGAAGAAGAATAAAGCGGAAGCAGCCGTCAAGGAACTGAATCAGCCCAAAGACGCGACCGCCGCCAAGCCATCAGAGGCCCAGTCAGCTTCGGGCGTTGCAAGCGGTCGCCCCCCCCGTGCACCAGCAGCTCCTCAGGCATCTGGCCCGGCTGTTCCGGGAAATCGACATGTCGGATCTCGTCAACAGTATCCGCAGCACTCGTATCACGCTCAGCCGTATCGAAACAATCGCGGTGGGCCTCAGCACACTCCTCCTCAACAGCAAACGGGCAATTTGGCTCAGAGGCTTCGCCAAGTCGAGGTTCAGCGATTTTCGCAGCCTCCTGCACCGTCTCATCATGGGCCTGGCCATGAACTACGTGCCCCTCCTACTGGACCATCGGGGAATCTGGACTCTAGCTCCAATCGGCGACTAAGCGGAGCTCCTGGTCATATGGGCGCCAAGTTGAATCCCAACAGCCATGAATTCCGGCCGAGCCCCTTTGCGGCCGCCTTCAGCCCCAATAGTCAGGCCAGCACTGCTTCTAGCCCGCACGCCTCAGTCAACAATGTAGCGGACTGTCCGCCTTCGGCTCCGCAGAAGACCAGCCCTTCCCTTCTTCGTCGAAAGACCAAGGCTGTTGATGTGAAAAAGTGCTCGATTCTGTCCCACATCAAGACCGTGAAACCTCCTCAGGGTCGCAACTGGGATGACAACGGCGGTTTGCGCCCGTCCTATGACACACTGCCAACCTGGCGGCAGCTGCAGGACGATGAGAAGGCCGATTCGACGATGAATCTCACGTACAAAGAATACTTCGAGCGTCAGCCGTTCAACACTTCTTCTGCCGTTACACCTAATCCACCTCACGCCGCCCCTCAGCACTCTCATCAGCACTCGCATCAGCATCCTCAGCATCACCCTCAGCATCACCCTCACCAGCCTCCTCATCAGCACCAATTGCCTTTTCACCTTCAGCATGGTGCTCAATACATGGGTCCCAGACAGTCACCACATTTGCCTCCCATGCAAATGCATACACAGCATCACGGTCCGGTGCCTCACACGGCGTACGGCACCGAGGACCACCGCATGATGCCTTCCAGCTCCTCACAGTCTTTTGCGTCTCCTCGCATCGGTCAGGTGCCGGTTGCGTACCCTGCCCAAGTTCCCTATCATCAACCCGTTTTCATGGGTCATAATAATGCGGTGATGGGGCCATATCGGAGCTTCTCCAATAACTCTCACTACATGGCACCACAGCAGAATCAGATGGGAGGGCCTCCTATGATGATGCAGCCGCAATTCCTCCAGGGCTCTCAAGGGCTGGTCGCTGCCCCGCAGATGATGTATCATGCTGGGCACCCTCAATTCATGCCACCATCCGGACTTCCCCAACCCGCTACAGGCGGCAACGGTTACAGTCCAGGCCGTCCTGCTGCGCCTCTCATGGCTCACCATGACTCACAGCAAGGCCAGCATATGTACGGCATGAATCCTGGCGTCCAGTACAACCAGCCACCATACAACCTCGGGCAACCCAGTGGACTAAATCAGTGATCGCTCGCTAGGCTCGTCTGCCTTACATAATCTGCTCATTCGGCGTGATCGTCACTGGCGAAGCTCAGGCTGAGTTGTGGTCTGTGACGACAGCCTCGTGCAGCTGCTGGTCGAGACGCCGTTCCAATCATTTCACGTGTAGTAACCGGCTAGATGCGCAGATTTTAATATCACTACAAGCAGTCCGAGGTCACGTGATGATCGGTCGGTTTATGACAGGCAATCTATTGACGTAATCAACGACTTTACAGACATTGGCATAGTTCATGTCGTTGGATTTGAAGTAGACATATTCGACAGCAATTGCTACATTTTAGGGACTTCACCCACGCGCCTGGGACAGCCACGCAATTATTTGTGATTTGGAATACTTTTCACGAGAGTGGTCTTTCTCTCATACATGCGTTACATTTTGAGAGTCGTGTGATGGCGGCGTTATTATCTTCGGGCACAACGAGTGGGCAACATCATAGTCTACTTTGAGTGGCAAAGTGTTATGGGCCACACAAGTTGTGTGTTTAGTCGTACTGCCGTGGCTGTTTCGCCGCTGGTCCCTGCTGACAAGTCATGCTCTCCTCGACGCCCGTTTCCTCTTGTATATTTGGTTCAGGCAGGTTGAGACTGGGGCACTGCAAAGCTGTCGAGGAAGCAGACTTGGTCTAGATGATGATTAAGATGACTTAATGTGCCGTGAAATTTCCCTTGGTTGGGTACGAGCAGCACGTCGTCTATAGTTGATGGCGGCCAGATGCCGTAACAGTTACGACTTTGATGGTCTTGTTGTTGTTGGAATCAAACTAGGATAGGATAGTTGCAAGCAGTCGTTAAGGTGGACGGAGGATACGGATATGAGATAGCCTGGTGATGAGGAATAAAGATTTTGAAACCCCCAAGAATGGCATTGACGCAGGTGTTGTTTCCGATATAGGTGATCTGCTACTATTATTTCGGCCGCAAGGCGAGATGCCGCTCTGTAGATTACAAGTCATTGTTCAGTTCGTTCAGCTGCTTCAAGGGGCAATCCACCGATTGGAAACACGATGGCACCAAATGGAGTCCAGACGGGGGTCACGACTCACGGGTCACAAGAAGGGCTGCAGCTCTGCACAAGATGATTCAATTCAAGGAATGCCCTTTGTTATATTTTCATGTTTTTGTTTGTTTCAACTTGGCCTGTATTTGATCCTTTCCTAATGGATCATTCTCAGAGGCTCATGAGGCCGAGACCACATGGCGTCGCAAAGTGAGCGCAATCTCTCTCAAAGAGCGTAAGCGCGTTCTTTCAGAAATAGACCCAGTCCCTGCTCGTTACCATCTAGGAGAAATGGGAATTGGAATGGATGACTATGACGCGATGGAAACTTGTGCTTCATTCCTGAATCGGCTCGCCTGTTGGTGTGATCACTGATGCATGATGTCTTGAAAGGTGATGATAAAATGCTCGTAAATGGTGATAGTGGCGAGTTTGGAGGTGAGGCCGAGGCGCCCCACCACAGCGCAGTTCGTGCCCCGCCTTTGGAGGCCTGCCAGGGTCCGGAGAACTTCAACTGAAGATGGTGGAGAGTTCGTGCTGCCTGCACAGACTCCAGAGTTACCGGGGTTCTACGGAGTAGTTTGTCTCCAGTTGTCGCCCAACTCGCAAGGCCGTCAACTATCAAACGTTCGGGTGAAGAAGGCTTGCGCTCTGCCGCGATTCCGCGCCCTTCTTTCAACCCAAGCACCGGTTCTTTTGAGCTTGCTTTCCTTTCCTCCTTCAAAACCCTCTCGTGGCAACCTGTCTGGTCCACGCCCGTTAACCCGTCTCCTGTTTGCGTGTCCTCGGATTCTCGTCTCGCTGCGCCTTGGATCTCGTTCTCCGTTACAACGCAACAACGCAACAACCAAACTTGCGCCATGGCTGGCCCGACGTCACCAAGTTACGAGGGTCCCTCGTTTGGGCCCCCCTCGCTCCCTTCCGGCTGGATTGCACAATGGGACGGCGCCAGCAGAAAGTACTACTATGTACAGATTGCGACTGGTGCCGCTCAATGGGAAACCCCGACCCAGGCTGCGAAGACTGGCGGCACTCCTGGGCAGGCAGTCGAACACCCGTATGGTACGCCGCCTCCTCAGCTCATCACCCATCCCGACGGTTCACAGACTGTGAAGCACCCGGACGGTACTATGGAGCCCATCTTGACGGACGGAGCAAGGGGCGTGGATGGGCCGACTGGCGATCGAGGTATTGGTGTAAGTTCTTCGCGATGCCAAAATCATGATTCATAAGTGAACCTGGTGCATTTGTCCCGGAATTTCGCATCGATAAAGGTCGTATACGTTCTAACTTCTGCGTTCTCTAAAAAGTCTATGGCGATGAATGCTATCCTCGGCGGCAAGAAGCAGTCGTCGGGCGGCGGAGGTATCGGAGGACTAGCCAGCCAGTTTCTCGGTGGTAGCAGTGGCGGCGGTGGTCATGGTGGTGGTGGTGGAGGAGGCGGCAACGGAATAGCTGGACAACTGGCTGGGAAGCTTGTCTCGAACCTTTTTTCGTCGTCGGACAAACCCGATACACCTCAGAACTACCACGGGGGACATGGTGGAAGCAAGCCCAGTCAACAGGGTGGTCTTGCTGGTACTGTCTTTGGCGGCGTTGCTCATATGTTCGGAGGCAAGGACAGTCACGGGGGTGGTGTAAGCTTTTCCTTTGTCCTCTTTGTCACACCTTTTCCCTCGCACTGCGGAATTTATTCTACATCCTTGCTGCGAGTTTGACATCTAACTAACACGGAGTTATTGGCTGGGCTGTTGTAGAATCAAAACTTTGGATACTCCAATGTCGGAGCCGGTACGTACGCTGGCGGCGAAGCACCAACCTATAACCCGCCGGGGGGCACGCATTCCGCGTCGTCGGCTGCTCCTCATTCTTCATCGCATACCCCTTCAAGCGCGACCAATCAATCACACCAGCAACATAGCTCCTCGAGTCATCACTCTCAGGCTCATCAGTCATACCCTCCGCCGCCGCCGCAAGGACATAACCCACACCAGCATTCAGGTTCGACTTATCAAGGAGGCTATCAAGGATATGAACAAAATCCACCATATGGCGGCCAAACCTATGGTGGCGCACATCACGGAGCTCAGGGGGGATATCCTAGTGGTGTACCGCCAAACTACGGGGCCCCTCCGCAGCAACATCAGAGCTACGGTCACACGCAGCACGGCGGTCACAGTTCATACCAACAAGGTCACAGCAGTCATTCCTACATGGACGGCCAGCAGTACGGTGGGGGTCGCTATTGACCTGCCATAGCAACGATAATGTAGAACTCATGTTTACAAGACGAAGCTGTCGGTGAAGCTTCACGACAGAGAAGCAGACTTTGGCTATTTCGGATATGCATGACGTGCTCGTTGTTTATGAGCTTCATGGTTTGCCCGGCTGCTATCAATTTCCTTTCATTTTTTGCCCTGTGGATACGGGACCTTTCCTAGGTATGTGGAGGAACGAAACGAGTTAACGACAAAGGTGAAATGTAGTTTATGTAGGTGTGGAATTTTCTTCTTTTATGTATTTAGATTTCTTTGGTTTGATTGGTACCATGTCCTGAGAGCGAACCAAAACCAAACAAGGTAACAAACTGTGTGAGTTAAACGAAAGAAAACACAACTCAACGAAAATTTTCGCATAATTGGTTTTTACACATCACTCTTGCTTCTTCGTCTTGCTCTCACTTATACCGGCCACGAACAGCAAGCCTGACTTGATCCATCGAGCCATGTACCACGTCGCCACCCCCACGAGAAGCAGATATCCCACCGTCGGGAGCAAGGACCGCGGAAGCACATTCAGTAGAAATGGATCTAATATCAGATCTACCAGTACTGGCGGTGGGTACGCCATCAGCTCTCCATCGTCGGTGTAGTAGTCAGCAGCTGCTTGAATCTCAATCAGCAGCGCTGAGGTATCAAGGAGCCCATGGAAGTTGGATATCTTCTCCACCTCCGCCACGGGAGCTTTCTTCGGTCTGTATTCCAAGAACTCGTCTAGGGGCCACGCAAAGGAATCACCTCCCAGGACTGTGTCCAGATAATGGGCTATTATCTTGAATTCCGTCGGTTCCTATTCATTCTTGAGCATGAGAGAAAGGCAGCAAACCCCCATTTGAACGCCTGCGGCGCATAGTACAAACTCTTTTCCGTGAGAGTAGTCGGGAAAAGGAGAAAAGGGCGTACTTACAAGAGCTGACCAGCAGACTCGTAGTTCATATCTCTGATTCTCAGTCAAATTCCGGACAAGAATCCAGGATGAATGTCCAGAGTATCGTTCGGATACCACATCGCGGTTCAACTCTGTTCGGAGAGATCGCGCATCGTGAGTGAGGGTGGGGATCTTGTTCAGGAGAGCCAGTGTGGAGAGGGCAAGGGAGCTTGGTGGTGATGGCCCGAACGGAGGCGGAGCATTGAATATGATTTTTTCGACGTTGGCGGCGGCGATTTGCGCTAGGGTGTAGAAGAGGAGGAGTATCTGGATCATGGCCTTTTCTTTCTTTTTGGGCCGCCTTGTGATGGCGAGTTCTGCGGAGGGCGGACCGGCACAGATCGAGACGTTGTGTGGTCACTGGGGATTCGTGACTCGTGAGTGTGTTTCTTGGAATGGTCCTTGATCAATGATGAAGTACACTGATTGGCCGAGGTTGTGTTTAGCGCACGGTGAGAATAGTTTGGAGTTTGGAGGTTCCTTCTCGATATTCGCGCAGTTGTTTAGAGAAAAGACTACTGCTCTTCGATACTAGAAGTGTCATGCGCGTGTGTGTTGGGAACTATTTGTAGCACCCGCGTTGTGCTGTGCATCACGGATTCACGGCCTGAAGAAGCCATTGCTTTGTTGTTCTCACATGGTGCATGGCTACAGTCATTGGCCGAGGCTTTTCGCGGGGATGTTGCAGTACGTCACGTACGTGTATGAATGTAAACAACAACAACAACAATTGGTCAAGGGTCTCTACGTATCCGTGTTACGTTACGCGTTTAGAGACTCCCTTTTATTCGTGTCTTCCTCTTTTCCTTCTTCTTGTCTTTTGCAGGTCTCTGGCTTGTCAAACGCAACCCCTTTCCTCCCAAGTTGTGGTGTTTAATTAGCCATCGGCCTATCGCTCTCTGCCGGTGGGCACTATGGCTGATAGCCGGCGAGGATGACAACGTGGAGATTGCGGCTTTTAAAAAGAGACCCCGAAATCTCGGATCGTTCGCCATCGAGGATTCTCAAGTCGTACACAAGCTCCAGTGCATGGAGGGCAAGGCCCAGGGTCTTGAGAAGGTATGTACATATCAAGTACGGAGTACAGAGCAGGTACATAGTACGTGGACGTAGAACTGGCCGATGGGATGGATGAGTTTGCCAATGGGTGGATTCACACTGTACAATTTGAGGGGTGGATTCTGCTGAAATGAAGCAATAAGCACGCAGACACGCCACAGTGCCAGTAATAACGAGCACTTGGGAACTCGAGCAATTGAACACTTGAAGCCACCAACAAAGATAGCATCTCGAGTTGGCCGCTGACCCCATCCCATCTATGATCTAACAGGTCTGACACCTTATCGTACAGTACGGTGTACCTATTTGCACCTTCGTTGCAGCGTGTGCCCGCCCAGGGTTTGAGCGTCAGCGGTGAGCCACACAGGGACTCGCAGACGCGCTTGCCTGTTTCAAAGGCACGACGAGCAAAATCAACAAATGGCCAGACAGCACCACCAAGAGTCCAAGACCGCATCTCCCTCACCCCCTTCCCCCTGGTCGCCTAAATTTCGCCCCCACCTATTTTCCTTCGCTCAGCACCCCGTGCCGCACCTTGCACCAAAGACTTCTCTCACAACCTCCCCCCGTCCCGTTCCCGACCAGCGAGAAAACTAGACTCCTTTTTGGCTTTGGTTTTCCCCAACTGCCATCTCTCCCGCTTCGCGTCTTTCTCATCCACATATTTTTTCTTTGTCATTCTTCATATCGTCTGTCGGAAACCCGTCATCATGCGTGAGGTTATCAGCATCAATGGTACGGAGCTGCCCCTCCTTATTGACCTCTCGACGCGTCTTTGCTTCACCGCTGCACCCACCCCTTTTGATGTTGGGCTCAGGCTAACAGTGTGCACACAGTCGGCCAGGCCGGTTGCCAGATTGCCAACTCCTGCTGGGAGGTATGTCGAATTGAGCCCTATCCGCGCATCCTTTATGTGTATCGTTTCCCCCTTTACTGACACTCTTTCAATAGCTGTACTGTCTTGAGCACGGCATCCAGGTAGATCAACACCGTTGTCAACAAACACAGCAAAGTCCATCCACGCGAACGCCATGGCTAACAACATCGACTATCATAGCCCGATGGTTATCTCACTGAGGAGCGCAAGGCTCAGGATCCCGATCAGGGCTTCAGCACCTTCTTCTCCGAGACTGGTACGACCTAGAATGAAAAGAAACAAACCCCGTTCCTTCGGCCGTCCTCGATCCTTTGCGTAAAGCACCGCCATTGTTCGTTGGAAAGATGGGCTGACAAGTTGTCTTTGATATACAGGCCAGGGCAAGTACGTTCCTCGTGCCATCTACTGCGATCTCGAGCCCAATGTCGTCGATGAGGTCCGCACCGGTGCTTACCGCAACCTTTTCCACCCCGAGATGATGATCACTGGCAAAGAGGATGCTTCCAACAACTATGCCCGTGGCCACTACACCGTTGGCAAAGAGCTCATCGAGGGCGTCCTTGACAAGATCCGTCGTGTTGCCGATAACTGTGTTGGTCTTCAGGGTTTCCTCGTCTTCCACTCTTTCGGTGGTGGCACGGGTTCTGGCTTCGGTGCCCTGTTGATGGAGCGTCTGTCGGTCGACTACGGCAAGAAGAGCAAGCTCGAGTTCTGTGTTTACCCCGCTCCTCAGACCGCCACCTCCGTCGTCGAGCCTTACAACTCCATCCTCACCACCCACACCACCCTGGAGCACTCTGACTGCTCCTTCATGGTCGACAACGAGGCCATTTACGACATCTGCCGCCGCAACTTGGGTCTGGAGCGACCCAACTACGAGAACTTGAACCGTTTGATTGCTCAGGGTAAGCTAACTCCGAAACATGTGCTCTTGCAAATTTCTCCAAGACTTCGTGCCTATAGCAGCTGACGCGCGCGCCTTTTGTCCTTGCTTGAATAGTCGTCTCCTCCATCACCGCGTCTCTCCGATTCGATGGCTCTCTCAACGTTGATCTGAACGAGTTCCAGACCAACTTGGTGCCCTACCCTCGTATTCATTTCCCTCTTGTTGCCTATGCTCCCGTCATCTCGGCTGCCAAGGCTGCTCACGAGGCCAACTCGGTCCAAGAAATTACCATGTCTTGCTTCGAGCCTAACAACCAGATGGTCAAGTGTGACCCCCGTCACGGCAAGTACATGGCTACATGTCTGCTGTACCGTGGTGACGTCGTTCCCAACGATACCCACGCTGCCGTCGCTTCTCTGAAGACCAAGCGCACCATTCAGTTCGTTGATTGGTGCCCCACTGGTTTCAAGCTTGGTATCTGCTACCAGGCTCCTGAGAACGTTCCTAATGGCGACTTGGCCAAGGTTAACCGTGCTGTGTAAGTTTTTCTCGGGTCGTGGGAGTGAGTTATCTGGGATTGTTGCTAACGTTCTACTTTTAGCTGTATGCTTTCCAACACGACTGCCATCGCCGAGGCCTGGAGCTCTCTCTCCTTGAAGTTCGACTTGATGCACTCCAAGCGCGCTTTCGTGCATTGGTATGTTGGCGAGGGTATGGAGGAGGGTGAATTCTCTGAGGCACGTGAGGACTTGGCTGCTCTGGAGCGCGATTACGAAGAGGTCGCCGCCGACTCCATGGGCGACGAGGAGCTTGAGGCTGAATACTAAACAGCGCCGCACAGCAAGAGTGATAATGCGCTAGTGGCACTTCTTAACAAAATTCTTGGCCCCATACCCAGCCCCTTGATGGGTGTATTGTTCTTTACCAACTTCTAGCCAAACCCAGTCTTTTAATGTCAGAACACAATCTGTAGATATGATACCTATGCCATTTCTTCTACTGCAGGAAGTACGTGGTTGAAGCCACCGATACTTTTGAAGCAGTCTTGCTTTCATGCACTTGTTGCTTCCCTACCAGGTACATAGGTATGCATACGTAACCATGTACTCCGTAGGTAGGTACCTACAGTATCGCTTGATCGCTTGATCGCTTGATCGTGATTCGTGATTCGTGACTCGTCACTCGTGGCGCTCGGCCGAATAACGGGCCGGGGTGGAGCCAAATGCTGTGCCGCGGCTCTGGTCGCATCTCCAATAACGAGGTCACCCATTTCTCGCAACCATTTTTCTGGACACGCGCAGGCCAGACCTCAGCTTCATTGTTACGGCTCGAACATGGCTCTCATCTTTCGATCAGCACTATGTAGAGCGTGTAGACGGTCTCAAATTCAGCTACGTGGCTTTGCGACAGCCAGCAGCCACCACCAAGCTGTGCCAAACAACAAGGTCAAGCTAGTCGAGGTCGGCCCCCGGGATGGCTTACAGAACGAAAAGAAAGCCATTTCGCTCGCTACTAAGATCGAGCTGATTGAAAGGTTGGCCAGAACTGGCGTTTCGACAATCGAGGCTGGTTCCTTTGTGTCTTCGAAATGGGTTCCACAGGTACGTTGCCACGAAGGTGCATCGCAGTACATACGTGTCGAGGTTTTGCGGAAAGTGTATCTCCTCTGACTACCGGAATGCGTAGATGGCGAACTCGAGCGAGATAATGGATCACATCTTGCAGAGAAGTCCTCAAACCCCTGTTCCCGTGACGTACTCGTTTTTAAGCCCCAACATCAAAGGCTTCAAAAATGCGGTCGATGTCCTCAAAGCCAACCCCGCGACGTTCTCGACAGAGCTCGATACACAAAAACACAGCAACGGTGAAAGAAAACCCGCGATAGAAATTGCTGTTTTTGCATCCGCCACGGAAAGCTTCTCTCAAAAGAATCTAAATTGCGACATTCAAACGTCGTTGGGCCAGTTCAAGACCGTGATTCAGGACGCCAAGGCGCTCGGTCTGCGAGTCAGAGCCTATATATCAGTGGTGTTGGGCTGTCCGTTTGAAGGCTTCGACGTTGATCCCCACAAGGTTGCGGAGATCTCTGCCGAACTTCTTGAAGCAGGTGCTGACGAGATCTCGTTGGGCGACACCACGGGTATGGGGACGGCGCCTCGCACGAGTGCACTTTTGCGATGCATGTCTGCTGCTGGGATCCGGACAGAGGATATCGCCATGCATTTTCACGATACGTACGGGCAGGCGCTGGTCAACACGGCTGTGTCTCTGGAACATGGGATCAGGACGTTTGACAGCAGTGTTGGTGGACTCGGTGGGTGTCCTTACAGCCCTGGTGCTACGGGGAATGTGGCCACGGAAAACATGGTCTACTTCATGGAGACACTGGGTATGGATACGGGTATTGATCTTGATGCCATGTCTGATATTGGAGCTTGGATCACGGCTGAGCTGGGCAAGGCGAATGAGAGTACGGTTGGCAAGGCTGTTCTTGGCGCGAGAGCGAGAGCTATGACCGAAAATTCCAATGCTCAAACTTGAGATGAAGCGTTTGGAGACTTCAGAAGTCCGATATTATTACGAAACTTCACAGTGCGAGTGGCTGATTTCTGGACCTATCGATATGTATAACTCGTCCGTTGCAGGTTGCAGGGTGAGACAAGGCCGGAATGTCACTACGTCAAATGACTGTCAAAGTCGCTGCGCCCCGAATCTACGTTGTAGAATGATATATGGATCGTACAGATAGCGTAAATACATGCATTTTTGAATGCAAATACTGTATCTTGATGATTACCAAGGCTCTGCCTCCCAAGTCAATGACTCGGCTAAGGGAGTTATTCCACCAACCAGTCATGTGATGTCACTGACGCGCTAAGAAGGAAGGCGGAGCGACAGTTACAGCATTTGACTTGCAACGACCTCGCTGGCTTGAAGTCCCTAGAGGGCTCCACCTGCGTCCGGAACCAAGCTCAACGTCAACCTCCTTCAATCTCGCCCCGTCTTACTAGCTCGAGGCTCCAGTTGTCGTCTCCCAAGTCCCAACCCGATCCTCTCCTTGCCAGTAGGACCGAGCCTCAGTTCGTGCAATCCACTACTTGGAAGCAGAGCCTTCAATTGCGAAATATATCTCGGCTTCTCGCTGCGTTTACACACCCAACGTGCCGACCGAGCCTTCTTTGAACCCGTTCAACCCCCGCCGCAGCTTGTTCAGCTTCTGAGCCATCATGGGGGACCCCCGCGAGTCGTCGTCGTACTCGGTCGTGCCGCGAATCCGGTACAACACCGTCGGTGGTGTCAACGGTCCATTGGTCATTTTGGAAAATGTAGGAGATTGACATCGCGGCTGTCGAAAATGTTGTCGTCGGGGGAATGGTCGATGCTGATTGATGATGGCGTCATTAGGTCAAATTTCCGAGATACAGTGAAATTGTGTCCCTGACTCTGCCTGATGGAACTGTCAGATCTGGCCAGGTCTTGGAGGCTCGCGGTATGTTGGTCTACTGCAATATGTTTCTTGGGCTTGCGCTGACAATTCACTTCTGTATAGGTGACAGAGCCGTGGTCCAGGTACCGCCCCTTTGCGGCTATAGCACCGAGCGGACGAATCGTGGCTGACGAAATATGTTAGGTCTTTGAAGGCACTTCCGGTGTGGACGTCAAGAAGGTAAGGGCATTTGGTATTCTGAGGAGCCTTGGAGGGGCATTTGGCGAGTTAGCTGACGTTTGTGTCTAGACAAGAGTGGAATTCACCGGTGAAAGCTTGAAGCTTGGTGTCTCCGAGGACATGCTTGGTCGCATCTTTGATGGATCTGGTCGCGCCATTGATAAGGGCCCCAAGGTCTTGCCCGAAGAGTACCTTGACATCAATGGAAGTCCCATCAACCCTTACTGCCGCGTAAGTTGTCAATACCAGCAGTGCTTCAGGTTGAGCACGGTAGTGCACTGATGACGAATATGCTAATTTCTGAATAGGAATACCCTGAGGAGATGATCTCCACTGGTATCTCTGCCATTGACACCATGAACTCGATTGCTCGAGGCCAAAAGATCCCCATCTTCTCGGCCTCCGGTCTCCCACACAATGAGATTGCCGCCCAAATTTGTCGACAGGCTGGCCTGGTCAAGCAGAAGGGTGTGACGAACAAGGGCGTCCATGACGGCCACGAGGAGAACTTCTCCATCGTCTTCGGTGCCATGGGTGTGAACTTGGAAACTGCTCGCTTCTTTACTCGCGATTTTGAGGAAAACGGCAGTTTGGGCCGTACCACCTTGTTCCTTAATCTTGCCAACGATCCTACGTAAGTGAAGTGGGCAGTGATCCGTGATGCGCAATCTGCGTCAGGATACCGTGATTGTGCGCAGCTGTTGACGGCGCTGACGTTTTTCTTAGTATTGAACGTATCATTACTCCTCGTCTTGCTCTTACGACAGCCGAATACTACGCCTACCAGCTAGAGAAGCACGTGCTTGTCATCTTGACCGACCTGTCGTCATACTGCGATTCGCTTCGTGAAGTTTCCGCTGCCCGAGAAGAAGTCCCCGGTCGACGTGGTTACCCTGGTTACATGTATACCGATTTGTCGACCATCTACGAGCGAGCTGGTCGTGTCGCCGGCCGAAACGGATCCATTACGCAGATCCCTATCTTGACCATGCCCAACGACGACATTACCCACCCCATTCCTGATTTGACAGGTTACATCACCGAGGGTCAGATCTTCGTGGACAGAGCGCTATACAACCGCGGTATTTACCCGCCCATCAACGTGCTTCCCTCATTGTCTCGTCTGATGAAGTCGGCCATTGGAGAGGGAATGACGCGCAAGGACCATGGCGATGTGTCCAACCAGCTGTATGCCAAGTATGCCATTGGTCGTGATGCAGCTGCCATGAAGGCCGTCGTCGGTGAGGAAGCCTTGTCCGCTGAAGACAAGCTCTCTCTGGAGTTTCTGGACAAGTTTGAGCGACAATTCATTGCCCAAGGCGCCTACGAGTCACGAACCATTTTCGAGTCCCTGGACCTGGCATGGAGCTTGTTGCGTATCTTCCCCAGAGACCTTCTCAACCGAATCCCTGCCAAGGTCTTGAACGAATATTACCAACGCGCTCAGAAGGACGCCAAGTCGAAGGGCAAGGCTCGACCTGAGACAACTGAACAGGAGCAGCAACAGACGGAAGAGAACCTGATTGAAACATGAGATGGAGTATTCCTATCGAAGAGTGCATAGGATTAGGCACTAAGCAGAGGAGGAGATGAAATATGCGTTCACAGCGTCTTTTTTCTTCGTTCGTTTTCCCTTGTTGAGGGGGAAAAAGGAGAGAGCATTGGAAGTGTGGTTTGGAGGCAGTATAATAGACAATAAATATGCATTGAGATGAAGGGAGGAGATAACAAGGAGCTTTAGGCTGACGAGGGGGTTTACTATGTCTGCTTTGGGAACGCGCGCATATGTGTATAAATGCGTCGATGAGAGGCTAGTACTGAGGTGTGTAGATGTGTGGTAGTGTAGCTTTTTGTAGTTTTTAATCAAGCTTGCTTTGTTTTGGTGTGTAAATGAGAAGATGGGATGGTGATTTGGGATCTGAGCGAAACTGGGGGTGTACGGCATGAACTTATGAAGATGTCACTCCAACTCGCATAATTTTACATGCATATGAAGTATCATCTTGAGACCGTGAGAGCAGAACTTGCATGAATCTACAGAGTATAGTGTACATACATAGGTACCTAATGATGTTGAGCACATGTTCGTCGGGTGGTTGTTCATGCGGGGACTGCGTAGGTAGGTATAGTCGTACGTCATTGTACTTCATGCGAATGCACACCTCATACTCCGTACATAGGTATGTACCTACCTTTACAGGTAGGTATGCATGTATATAGGTACACACCTGCTTGCATATTCCGAATCCAAGTCCCTTTTAATCAGGTTGAGTTCTCCGATAACCAAAGTTTCCAAACTTTCCCCGTGCACAACCACAGATACCGCTTCGCGCCTTCAACAAACACCACGTTCTGCCTCACCGTTCGTAGTACGTACGGGCCTCACAGACGACATTGATACACTGCATCTGCGAAGGGATAACTACGCGCTATGCGCATTACGGCTACTCAGTAATTAGAGACACGTCAACGCCATGAGGGAATCGTCTGGTTGAAAGGATGGCAAACTTGCGACCCCTCGCATCGCTTGCCTTGAGAATGAAATGCACGACGCCACAATGCCGTCGAAATGGCCGCTTTTGCGACTCGTCGCCTGGGAGCTTTGGGCGGGCATCACCACCGGAATTCAGGACATCATACCAGAATATAGGGTCTCGTGCTATGAAACCGCTGCAAATCACTGCAGCGTATCTTGAACCAGGTTGGGCTTGCCCTTGATTCTGTCAAGAAAGGGCATGAACACAACATGCAATGAGTCCATGGACGGAGCTTTCCAACCCACTCTTTGTCGGTTCTTATTCTCACACAACTATCAATATGCGTGATAGTGGGAAGCTGCGACGGACAAGAGGTATTCATCTTCATTGCTGGCTCAAAGTCTCTACCGTATGTTCATTCTGCAGATCATAGCTCATGATGACGACGCATTCCTCAGACCGAAGAAGAGGCTTTTTTTGCCGCGCATCGCGAGCTTGATCCTCACGCTGAAAATCGAAAGCGGGGTTCTAACGAACTGAAGCCTCCACAGAAATACATACGCAGCTTCAGAGGCAGGATGCTAAGCGTTGTCGAGAAAGACGAGATGCAATCATCGCGCTAATTCGTGAGAGGTCATGGCTCAGCAGAAAAAGAGCATCGTCAGTCACGCTGCTAAGAGGGAAAAAAGAAAAAAAAAGAAGGAGGGCTACGTTGCGCGATTCAAAGACTCCCGATCAGTCATGTAGTTGCAGGTACAGCTGGGATTCTTCAGTCCTAACGAGACGCATCTCAAGCAGCTGTTTCAGGGCGATATCTCACTTTACAGCATCAAATCTTTTTCTGTGGGCACAGCAGCCTACAAGACCTCGAACCGATGGCGGTGCGGAGTAGGATTTGGTGATGCGGCAAGGTGGGATGTTGCTCTTCAAGGGCTGCTTGAGGTGCGTGTCGTTAGGACTGAGGTACCTCAACGGTGCCTTGCACTTTCCGGCGTGCCACGTTCTTGTTGCTTCTTGGCCGCGTTAAATCAAAGGGTGCATCTTCTTGAAATGCGAAGGATATTTTTCCTTGTCTACACTGGTAGATCCACAAAGATCAAGCTCCGGCATGGTGGCGTCCAGACGAAGGCATCAAAACACTTAGTGAGATTCTCAATTGTCAGGTTTGATTATGATTGGGCGATGTGTGTCTTGTGTTATGACTGTTATCTTTTTTGAAAGCCTTTATTAACACTTCTCTCGACAGATGGAACGCCACACCTGTTGACTGTTTGATGCACCCCGGCTTATTAACACACATTGAACGCAAGCAACGGACTCATAGGTGAAGCCTTGCCATCGTGACACGGACTTTCTTCAGCATCAAAAGTACCTAGTAGTAGGTTATTAGACCGTATTCTAAGATCCAGGACACACAATATCAACACGAGGACGGGACCCCGCGATATGCGGAGCGGGGGTAAAACAGGGAACATGCGGGGAAAGCCACATGATGCGGCATGATGTGGAGATGAGATGAAGAAGGCGAGTTTAAACTTACATACCTATACCTGGTAGGTTAGGTATGTTATTGAAATTTGAGGCGATCGGACGTGATCTCCACATCCACAAGATGGCCGCGTTGCCGGTGCCAAGTAGCACCAGCTGCCCTTTTATTATTAGCTGCCTCAATTCACGGACCTTGCTTTTGCTGCCAATCTTGTTGGTGAGGCGTTGCAGTTGCATTGCGTCGTACACAGGGGGGTCTACCACCCCGCAGTGCTATAACAAAACACACTGTATTTCCCTCCGCCAGATCTTCTATCGTCACTCGCTTCTCGCCAAGATTATTGCTGTCATTTGCCAATCGGGTTGAACATACGGCCGAGATCATTCACCAGGATTCCTTGTTCAAATATATATTCTCGGGTTCACAAACGGAGGCGTAGTAAAAGTGGTGGACAACGCTGTTTCCACGTCCATCCGTCGTCATGAATCCCATTTCACAGTGGGCGACGAGACTTTTGGCTCTTGCCGCTCTTGCGGCTCCCAGGGGCTTCGCCGCCGACACGCACACGGATACGCACACAGGAAAGACTCCTCAGCCTGACAAGGATGGCAAATTCTGGATCTACGGTCATGACATCTCCGCCTCCTTCATCGCCTATGGCGCCTCTGTGTCCAACTTCATGGTCAGAGATCAGTATGGTATCGAGCGCGACATTGTGACCGGGTTCGATAACGCCTCGTACTATGGCCAAGACCGGCAGCATCCTCACTTTGGCGGCGTACCGGGCCGCTATGCCAATCGCATCAAGAATTCTACCTTTGAGATGGATGGCGTTCAGTACAAGATCACGCCCAATGAAAATCCTACAGAGGGGAATCCAAAAGGCGTCAACACCCTGCACGGCGGTCCTGACGGCTGGGACTGGCGCAACTTCACCGTCGTGGCCCACACCAACCACAGCATCACCTTCTCCTTCGTCGATCCGGACGGTAAGGAGGGCTTCCCCGGAGAAGTAGTCTCTTTCATCACCTACACGCTGAATGGGAGAGACTGGGATATCAAGATGGTGGCCGAAGCGACCACCAAGAAGACGCCCATCATGCTGAGCAGCCATACGTACTGGAACCTGGACGGCTTTGCCAACAATGAGACGAACAAAATCTTCAATCACACTCTGCACATGCCATACGCAGGTCTGCGTGTGGGCGTCGACAACATCCTCATCCCAACGGGGGAGCTTCTGCCCAATAAGAATGGGAGCGTCAATGACTTCTGGAGCAAGCCCAAGCAGCTCGGCGCATCTTTGGGCGATGAGGAGTTGACGGGTAACTGCGGTTTCAACTGCACCGGCTATGGTATGTCCTTGTGGTCGTCAGAGCTGTCCCAAGAGTACCACAATGAGTGTGGCGATGTCCATGTTGCACACACAAGGCATGCAAGTTATGATATGAATGAAGGACCTTTGGCCAACTAACTTCGTCTCCTGTGTAGACAATTGCTACATCAACAACCGCGACGCCCTGAGTCCTTACGACTGGCGCAAAGAAGCCGTCACCACGCTGTCATCAGACTGGTCCGGCATTCAGCTCGACGTGTACACCGATCAGGATGCCTTCCAGATGTACTCCTGCAGCGGCCAGAACGGGTCCATGGCCCTCAAGAAGACTCAGGGTTTACACGATGGCAAATTCCCCCGTACCATTCCGCAATACGGCTGCGTCGTGCTCGAGGTGCAGGACTACATTGATGGAATCAATCATCCCGAGTGGATGCGTGGCCGGAGGCAGTTCTTTGAGCCGGGCGGTGATCCGTACGTGCTGCAGGCCAAGTACAGGTTCAGCTTGAAGGGCGACAAGAAGTCATCGTAGAGTACATAAATGAGAGAGCTGGAGAAGGGGTGATGAATGAATGACAGTCGGGCAACAATACACAGTGCATGCTGTAAGAAATCGATAGCGACGTATTTTGAATAACGATTGCACGATGCACATGCCCTCTCAGAGGTATGAGGATTGTTTAGGCACCAGAGGTGGCGCTGTTGATGAAAATGAAATGAGTTGCTTGTGTCGTGAAGTGCCACGTGGGGAATGAAATGTGACGCTCTGGAACAATTTGCCTCTCTCCCTCTCTCCAGGTTTTGGATGCGACATGACTCGAGTGCGCAAAAAAGACCCAGTTGCACGTTTTGCTGGGACTCGGGAAGTCGACAGGCGCTATTTCCCACCTCTAGCCAATCATAGCACCGGCAGTCATTGTCCAAAAACCTCACAACCACACCATCTCAATACAACGAGTACCTACAACTGCCTGGAGACATATCTACACAAACGTATTTTCTTGCCGGGCGTAACGAGATCTCGAACTCACTTGTCCCGCACTTTCCTGCCCGAGTAAATCCGTCTCCCCCAATGGAGGACGACAGGGCGCAAGTCGATCTCGGCATCGCAGCCGACATCGAAGAAGCGCAACTTGCGGCTCAGGCCCCCGAGTCTCCACAGATCAGTCAAGATGCGATGCCAGGGTCTGGGACAAAACAGCCCAAGAAGCGCTTCGTGGGGAGGAGAGCGGCTGCGGAAGCGGCCGCAAAGGCTGGCTCGGTGGGCGTAGAGGGGGACAGTGGTGCTGTTCAAGGTTGGTTACTTCTTTCTCATCGGAAACATTGATGTTGAATTGGGAGTGAGGCTGAGTGTGAGGAGTACACATTGAAAGAAATGAAAAAGTTTATGTGTATTGGAACAAGAGCACGTGAAAGATCCTCAAGAATAAAAGCAGGGATCGAGAACATGAACAATCAAAACTAATGGTTATGGTCTCGCAGCTGCCAAACCAAGAAGAGCACCTCGTCTATTAAATAGGGTGCCTGCCGATATTCTGGAAGACGCCAATCTCCAGGAGGCTATCGCCATTCTACCCGCCAACTACAGTTTCGAGATACCCAAGACGATTCACAGAATTCGTTCCTCCGGCGCCAAAAAGGTTGCGCTCCAGATGCCAGAGGGTTTGCTGCTCTTCGCAACCACCATCTCCGATATTCTCACTCAATTCTGCCCGGGCATCGAGACCCTCATCATGGGGGACGTCACCTACGGTGCCTGTTGTATAGACGACTACACGGCTCGTGCGCTGGGCTGCGATCTGCTCGTTCACTATGCGCATAGCTGTCTCATCCCCGTGGACGTCACCAAGATCAAGACGCTGTACGTCTTCGTGGACATCAGCATCGACACAGCCCATCTGCTCGCTTCGCTGGAACGCAATTTCGCATCCGGCAAGACCATCGCCGTGGTGGGCACGATTCAGTTCAACGCGACTATTCACGGCGTGCGCAGCTCCCTCGAGGCAGCGGGGTTCAATGTCCTGGTGCCGCAGATTGCGCCCCTAAGCAAAGGAGAGATCCTGGGCTGTACCTCTCCGCGGCTCAATGAAGACGACGCGGTGGATATGATATTGTATCTCGGCGATGGGCGGTTCCACCTTGAGAGCATCATGATTCATAACCCTACCATCCCGGCGTATAGGTATGACCCTTACTCGAGGAAACTGACCCGCGAGACGTATGGCCACGACGAGATGCAGTCCCTCAGGAGGAATGCCATCCACACGGCCAGGACAGCCAAGAGATGGGGCTTAATTCTGGGCTCTCTAGGCCGGCAGGGGAACCCGCATACCATGGCGCTCATTGAGAAGCGGCTCAAGGAGAAGGGGATTCCTTGGGTGAACTTGCTGCTGAGTGAGATCTTTCCGGGAAAGTTGGCCTTGATGAATGAGGTTGAGTGCTGGGTGCAGGTGGCGTGTCCGCGACTGAGCATAGACTGGGGCTACGCGTTTCCTCGGCCTCTGTTGACGCCCTATGAGGCGCTCGTTGCGTTGGGGGTCAAGGAGGAGTGGGACAAGGGCAGTGTTTATCCCATGGATTACTATGGGAAGGACGGCCTGGGGAGGACGCGGCCTAAGGATGGCGTGGTGGCTGGTTAGCTGTAGGCTGATAACAATCAAGAAGAGAACGGACACACAAACATGCAATAAGGGTCGAAGATTTGATGATCTACTGTGATTGGTGATTACTTTCTTCTGACGGCAAAATAGGTATTGTAGTGATGTTGTGAGGTATGTAGTCGGTCCGCTGCCACTCAGGCAGCCCTTTACTAAGCTGCAGAATCCCCAAGGATCCAAGATATGAATGAATGCCCAAGCTAAGCAGCAATCGCCGTTCCCACCGGCTCAGGCCTGCTCGAAAACAAAATCTTGTGCCTGACAATCTCTACCACCTCCAGATGCTCCCCCTCCTCCATGTACGTGCCCGCCGAGTTCTCGAGCATCCTGTTCGCCCTTTTTCGAATGATGGCAATCGCTTTCGGCAACTTCTTCACCTCGCCGGTCAGACGCTGGTTCTGTCCGACGTGTAAGTGGACGCACTTCATCCACGCTGTGCCCTCGGCGTCGGGCACGTAGTCTGGGAAATCAATCTGGCCGATCTCAACCCCATTATTGCAGGATTGGTCAGAGGACCGTTGCGGCAGATTGAATTCACCTTGTAATTCGAGGAGAGCGAGGCCAGAGGGGGTCTGGATCAGTTGTGGGAGGGGGTTTGATACTGGATTGGATGGTCTTCGGGGCGGATGAAGGCTCGCCGACGACATGTTTATGTCTTGGTAGGGGTTGAGGATGTGACAATGTGACGATGTGACGATACTTGGCGGAAGCTAAGAGGGTGATAACCTAGTTGAGGAGTCGAAGAGGAGTGAGTATGGAGAATCTATGAATGAGACAGTTGTGATGTGAAAGGTGAAGGAGCATGCGGCTAATTTTGTCAATGAGGCACAAAGTTGCTGTCGCGAAATGAAATTCGAACGAGTGAGCGGGCGGGGCTTCTATAGGTAACAAAGGTTGTGCCTGCCTTTGCGCAAGATTCATACAAATTCATGCGCAAAGGCATATGATCATGAAATCTTCAAGGTCATTATGTACTCTGAATGTTCACATAATTGTCATTGAGCAACAATTGAATTTGACTCCTGAGTCCTTGCAATTTTTCAAGACATTTCGGTCAAGCAGAGCATTAAGCTAAACTTGTGGCGAGGACGTTTGTGAATTGTGGCTCATGCGCGTGGCTCAGCCTCCCAACTGGCGTACATACATACCATAAGCAAAATCAGTGGCCCCACACGTCTGGAGCTTGATTGGTCCTCGTCGCCTTTTCCCACAATCCACACAATCCACCGGGAGGGAACCCTAGCGACACACACTTTCTTCGAATTTGGCTGTTTTTTCCTCTTCTCCGTGAAACCTCGACAAATCCATCATCATCGCTTCACACCTGCCAGGTCAAGTCAACTTGCACCATCACACACTGGCAAGATGAAGGTACGAGCAGCATCTGCAGGACACGCGACTTATGGAAAGTTCGCTTGATAATCGGCTCGAGAGGCGACTCTGGTTTTGCTATGGTTTCCATGGGACTTGGCAAAATCATTGCTCTCTCTACATCGATGCATCTCGTGTGCCAATGTCAAATGATACGAGAAAATTTTGAACTAACTCTTTCGCTGTCTATAGTTGAACATTTCCTACCCTGCCAATGGCAGCCAGAAGCTGATCGACATTGAGGATGAGCGCAAGCTCGCTGTCTTCATGGAGAAGCGCGTATGTTCAGACGTCCTGCGATGGCTTTTTTCTTCCGCTCTTCTGCAGAGATCGCACCCGCTCCTTAGTACCTCTCGACGCCTGACGAGTTCCATCCGATCTTACTACTCGGTCGATACTGTTCAGTGCTGAAGAGGACTGTGTTGAAGGCGACGAGGCGGCATGACGGGCGGTGCTTTCTCTGCATCACTGCACTTTCGTGACGCGAGATATAAGATGCATTAAACTAACAGGGATATGCCTTCTTTAGATGGGTGCCGAAGTTCCTGGCGACTCTGTCGGTGACGAGTTCAAGGGCTACATTTTCCGTATCACCGGTGGAAACGACAAGCAGGGTTTCCCCATGAAGCAGGGTGTTCTGTCTCCCGGTCGTGTTCGTCTGCTGCTTGCCGATGGCCACTCTTGCTACCGCCCTCGCCGCACTGGTGAGCGCAAGCGCAAGTCTGTTCGCGGCTGCATCGTCGGCATGGACTTGTCTGTCCTGGCTCTCAGCATTGTCAAGCAGGGTGATGCTGCCATCCCCGGCCTGACCGACGTCGTCCACCCCAAGCGCCTGGGCCCCAAGCGCGCCACCAAGATCCGCAAGTTCTTCGGCCTCACCAAGGATGACGATGTATGTTCCACCTCTCTCAATCCATACTCGATCATCGCCTATTCGGAGCTGCGGCGTTGGTTAGAGCAGTCCGGATAGAGAGTGAGATGGGCCCCGAGGAGCAAAGAGGAGGCTGTGGAAATTTGAGAGACCAAAGCAAAAAACATAAGAGGATTGTGTCAGGTGTGTCTGACAGGCAGGATATTGCTTGGTGAAGCATTCCGTCATCCGCACAAGACGCGAGGGGACCTCGTCAACCTCCCGATCCAATTTAATGCTGCTTCTCGATAAGTTTCCATGCCCTCTGCGCTCCTCGGGGACAGGAAGAGTACAAGTACGTGCAAAATCAGAAGAACTATACTAATCACAATCCTTCGGATCAAATAGGTCCGCAAGTACGTCATCCGTCGCGAGGTCCAGCCCAAGGGTGAGGGCAAGAAGCCTTACACCAAGGCCCCCAAGATCCAGAGGCTGGTCACTCCCCAGCGTCTGCAGCACAAGCGTCACCGCATTGCGCTCAAGCGCCGCCAGACCGAGAAGGTCAAGGACGAGGCTGTGAGTTTTGATATCCACTGAGCTCAAGAAGCAACCCTCGACTCATTTGTTCGGTCACTAACAATATTTGCCCCTCACCAGAACGAGTATGCTCAGGTCCTGGCCAAGCGTGTCGCTGAGGCCAAGGCCCACAAGGCTGATGCTCGCAAGCGTCGCGCTTCTTCCATGCACAAGTAAATTAGTTGATGGCGTTGAGATCCTACCTCTAATGAAATTGTTGAAAAAAAATGGCGAAAGGTCCACATTAGTTTGGTACCGCTCGTGGAGTTTGCATGGCATTCATTGTATGCATGCGGTGTTCAAAACGAATGGAGTGAGGATTAGATTCAATTCTCACGGTGTTCATCTCCTTCCTCAATGTCCTTCCCCCGTCCATGTCATGATATCAAAGAGGCTTCTTTCTTATGTTTGGCAAAATACCAGAATACTTTGATTATAGCGACCCATCTAGATCTGACTGAGACCTCGCGGTATCTACGTACCCATCTGTTCTGTCTATTCAGCCCTCAATTTCCCTTGTCCTCCATCTTTTTGCATCAACGAGGCTTCCTGTCCTCGAATAGTACCACGCAATCAATCCGTAGTCCTCTACCTATCACGCTCCAATTATCCCAGCAACCCTCAACGTTGGCCCTCTCTTGTACATAACCTGGCATGTCATCAGCTGTTCAGTCTTCCAGATAGTTGCACAGCCGAGAAGACTCATTGGCTTCGACTGAATATAAGCTAAGCCGGCCACTCCTTTCAGCTACCGTCTCGCGTCTCGCGCGCTTCGTCAAGCTTTCCATACCCCCCGACGATTCTAGAATCCGTCGCTTCCGCCTGTAGCCAAGTAATCCGAGCAACGTAAATGATCATGACATTGCAGTTGGCGTTTGTACAAGACGAAGAAGGCCATTACACAATCTATCAGAGGACTGTTCGGGTTCAGTAGTGTAGTGTAGCTCACAGATTCATATATCTTACACTTGTTCAGGACTCGTGTAGTTATTTGCCTCATGTATCGCACAATTGTCTCAGATAAGGTGCACTATGTATAAGTAAAGGCTGAATGAAGCAGCCACAAACAACCTCATAAGGAGAGACAGATTACTCACCGAAGATTCAATTTTTCCTTTCCATCATGTCTTATTCTTACGAGAAACAGGCTCTCAGCCACATTGGCGTCGTAATCAGCCCCACAACGCAAAAAAAGCCATGACATGGGCATGCCCCGACGTAGGACCAAAGCCAACAATTTATTCTCTAAGCGCCAAGTGCCTCATTCTATACCTACAATGCAAGTTCCCTTCCTTTAAAAACATCCCCCGACACCCGGACTTCTCCAAAAGCGTGACAGACCTGCACGTCTCCCCCGCTTCGATTCGCCCGGACTTGTCTATGGAGGCGACCTATCTCTCATCATATAGAGAAAATTTCAGTCCACGCAAATGCTGAGTGCTACTAACCAGCACCTCAACGAATTGATACATGTGTCCATCAACAAAAAAAAACAAAAAAGAGAGAAGAGAGAAGAGGTTGGTAAATGTCACAAGTACAAACAGGTACAAGGACTAGTGATCGCGTAAAGAAAGCAATACCGTCTTGAGGCGATGGACACGTCCAATACCAAGGCGCCGTGATGCGGGACTACCTTTCCTTCCATCCCACTTGCCGGAAACAGAGGTCATTGCAAGCAAGGCAGTTTGTGGCGTCGACTACGCGAATCCAAAGTACTCGCTGCCTTGTGTAATAGCTTTGTAAAGCTGAGCACGAAGCGTGTCGTAGCTTTCATACTCTGGGATATCAAGTTCTGTCAAGCATGGTTAGATAAATACAGTACTTTCTCCTGTTTGGGTTGAAGAGTTGATTGTACTTACGATTGAAGCAAGTGTGGGAAGATGGCAACCGGTCTTTGTCGCCGTAGTCGCGATGAATGTTGAAACGGCTCACACCATTCATGCCCTCGAGTTCCTTGAAGCCGTTGAGAGGGACTTTGCTGGTACCAGTAACGAACTGAAGCAACTTGGCTCGCTCTTCCTTGTCGAAGGACCTCACCGCTCGCCAGAACCACTGAATTTGCTGTGACGATGGTGTGTAATTCTGATATTCCGTATGGCTCTTCCAGTCATCAACGTCAATATCAGGCAGACCAGAGATCAGCAACTCGAGCTCCTGTTCGCTGAAAATGGAGATCAGTTCGGCCGGGATGATTTCATGGAAGCCTATTTTGCTTTTGTTAGTGTCTTTGCATCCCAGGTGTGTATGTGTGTGCACTCGTTGGTTCCGGCAAAAACATTGCACGGATAAAGAACAGAGTTGTCTGCCAGTCTTGACTCACCTTTCAAGAAGCTTTCCATTTGGTCCTTCACTGACGACAACAGTCTATGTTCAACAACCAAACGGACATATTCATGCTTGTTCTCGTCCGTCACGGCAACCTCTCGTCCGTTGGGAATCAGATCCACGATATTAGTAACACCGAATTCATCGTCTTCCACAGAAAAGGTCTCTGTGATGATGTCTGCGATTTCATTTTCCAACATCCAGCAAAGAGACTTGTAATAGTCTGGATCAAATGATTCCATGTCCTTGACAGATACGGACTTGCCCAATATTCGCTTGTATACCGCGCGGCTGAAGAAACAGTCGAGGAGGCGGCCCTCGTACAAGGCCTTTCCAATGATTCTCCCAATGAACTTGAAAAACAGCAAGTGCTCAGGGTTCACTCCGCTGAGCTTGGTGGGGTGAAAGGTCGTGCGATCGGAAGAGACGGGAGTGAACAGAACATAATTGGGATCGAACATCTGGCGAGAGAGTACTTGGAACCATTCGCGAGTAACACCACCTGCATCGACACCCTCCTCACCGTGAAATCGAATATTAAGCTTGCCGAATTTCATCTCGTCGCCAGATTTGAAGTAGAGCGACCGGAACGAATCGTGGAAAACGTGATCTCGGCGTACCGATAGCTGTAGAGGTGGGTGCGATGGGCGTCCATTCTGGCTCACGCGAGAGTGGACGCTGCGATTGAAGTAGTTGCGCTTGTTGTCGAATTCCAAGACTTTCGGGTTTTTCACGAGCAGGGCAAATGTTCCCGACATCAGCTTTGGGTTGTTTCGGACCAGTTCGTTGAGGATGCGACGATGATCTTCAGTGAATGTGAAGAACAAACTAGCCGTCCGAGATTCTGGTGGAGGGCTGGAAATGACTAGCTCTTTGTTGATCTGGCCGTGAGAGAAATCATCACCTGCAGTAGTGTTCTTACAGACAACCATGAGGGATTCAATCAGCGGAAGTAGAATAGTAGCAACATTGAGCATGCTCTCTCGCTCACGGATCGCTTTGAGACAGGCACTGAGCTTCTCCCACATGGCAGAAAAGGTCGAGTTGTGGTAGAGGGAAGTGACTAGATGCTGCTTGTCGCTTTGCTTAGACTCGTCACCATCCCCCTCCCCGTCCTTCTTTCGGCCATCAAATAGATGGTCGAGAGCCGTGAGGACGCGCAAGAGCTTGTTTTGTTCAGACGCTCCAGGAGAAAACTTGGACAATGCGACTCCCTGGATTTCAGTTCCCGTTGTAGCCCGCTCAATATGAGGCAAAAGTTCATCAAGATCCGACACAATGTTTTCGCTAAGGAGGCGAGCTTGGTAGACGAGCTCTTGTCCAAACACAGCCTTGGCACCCGGAATGGCAGACAAGTTTTTGATGGTTGAAATGGTGTTCTGGAATGTTTTGGAGCTGCATTCTCTGGCAACAAAAATCTTGACTACCAATGTGAGGTTATGGGCTGGAATGACCGGTGGTTGCAACTGTCTAGTCTTCTTGGAACTGGCTTCCTTCTTCTCCTTGGTAGACTCGCCGTCGGCAGGAGTCTCTGCTGGTTCTTGAGCCTGTTCTGTCGTAGCATCAGGAGGGACATTATCACTGGCCTGCTCGGCCGCATTCGGCGCCTCTGCTTCACCTTCAGCAGCAACAGAAGTGGGCTTGTCCTGGTCAGTGGCGGTCTGCGAATCTTTGCGTTTGCGGTCGAGATTCACCAATGGCAATGTGATGCGGTTGAGCAAGTCGGCAAGATGTGTCATGACGACCGAGCTCTCAGTGACGACTTCCCGGTCCAGCAGAGTAAGCAGAGAGTTGATGGCGTATTTGTGTGCCTTCAGGTCTTTCGCTTTGCCTTTTCGATTCAAAGCCTTCTTCAAAAATGAGCCAACCGCTTCATGCTCTGTTAAGAAAAGCCAAGGGATTTGCTGGCTTCTAGTACACAGGTCGACGAGAAGATCCAGGCATTGCTGAACAATCAACAAAGGAGAGGTCTCCGAGTTGGTCAGCATGCCCATGGGTCCCGAACTCGTCAGCGACTTCCTGAGGCCCTGAGGTGTCTTCTGCTCAGTTTCTCGTTCTTTGTGCTTTCGAGCTCTGATCGACAAATGCCCAAAACTACGCTCAACCGCGTTCATATCGGTGCTTCCTTCTTGCAGAATCTGCAAAATAGTGCTAATGACCTCAAGTCGGTTTTGTCGATTTTCACAGATGTCGGCGAAGACGCTGAATAAGTAGGATCGGATGGAGCCATGATGAGCGATGAACATCAACCGCACAAGTGTTGCAATTCCGGGTTTATCCAACATCTGTACCACAGTTCGGCGCTGAACCTTATTATCCGTCGGATTACCGCCATCAGCTTGCGCTGGATTTCTCCCAGGAACGACCATGGATCTCATTCCTGGATGTTGAGAGTGAGAGGGCGGTGGATGTTGCTGGTTCAAGGCTCGAGCCTGTGCGGCCATCTCTGGAGTCAATTGGTCCATGATATCTTGTCCTTGATCCATGAGAACCTGTTCGCGCAGTGCCGGTGGGAAGGTCAACAGGATGCTTGCAGCATCCATCTCTGCGACTACTGGTTGCCCGGAAGTGCCGGCGGCCTGTCGGCGACCCTCCTCCCGGTGTCGTCTGCGTTCTTCTTGTCGTTCCTGCTGCGCAATCTCCACGCGAAGCTCCTCGGGAAGAGCGTCCAAAAATTCCTGAAACACATCGGTTGACTCCCCAGCCGTGGCCTCCTCGCGTGCCTGAGAGCGCCGCTCACTTACTGTCTGTGCAATGACTTCCTCCCTGAACTCCTCGGGCAATGCGGCAAGATACTCTGGATCGATACCTAGCTCTGTCACGTCCACTTCTTCACCCCTGATAGTCGTCATGACACGAGGCTGATCGGCCGTGGCCTCGGAGACCTGTGGTGCTGGAGCGTCGCTCATATCTGTAGACGCAGACGTTTCAACAACACCTTCCATTGGTTCCTGATCGGTACGTTCGTGATGTTCGGCCGCATCTGTACTTTCGGCGGCAGCCAATTGTTCGCGCTGAGCCCGGTCGTTCTCTTCGCGCTGCTCTGCCTCCCTCTTCTCTTTGGAAGCTGTCTCCTGGGCGGCCTTTTCTTCGCGAGTCCTGCGTTCTTCCTCTTCTTTCTTCTTTCGCTCCTCCTCCGCCTGCTTCTGCAGCTCCAGCTCTTGAGCCTTGATCTTTCTCTCACGCTCCAGGACATCTGGAGTCAGTCTGGCGGCAATGATGTTGCCTAGTTTGGCCGCCTCGACATGGTGGGTGTTCCCAAAAACCATCCTAGCCTCTTCTTGGTAACGACGCAAGGTCGATTCTGGCGCGAACGATACGGCCTGGCTCGGCTCTTGAGTTGCGACGTCTCGTCTGTTATCCGTTCTAAGCAATCGAGTAGGCCCAATGTCTCTCATCTCACGGGGGCCCCCGGGCCCCGTGATGTGAAAGTGGAACGCCGGTTGACCATTTCCATTCCGACCCATCATGGGCAAAAATTCCATAAGCTCGCCGAGTAGACCCATTGGACCGTCTATGTTGTGCCTGCCGCTACTAAGCAAACCTGCAGGAAATCTTACGTCCAAAGAGTGTGTGTTCCCTGGTCGTAACGAGGCCTCAGTTAGTTGGTCGCTGCGGCGCAGAAGTGGATTGAGACCGTCTTCGGTGTTGGACTGCGGCCCACCAGGACGATGACTACGAGCAAAGTAGCTACGGAAGTCTGCGATCATTTAACATGTCAGCGCGCTGTTGACTGTAACAAGATAAGAGTTTAAACGAGGTATTCTTACCAAGATCTCCCTGAGAGGTCGCAAATCGAGATGGGTACGGGCTTCGGTTGTCCATCCTCGTCAGTACTGGACGCCGATGATTTCCATCGAAGAAAATGAGTTGTCTGTTTGCTTCTTCAATATCCAGATCATCATTTTCCCACCCCAGTCCTGGCAGACTGGGTTGAATATGCCCTGTCACCCCAGGTTAGTCGTTTGCGTGCGATGAGCGGTAGAAATCGTTTCCAAGAGAGTCAATCGGGGTGATGAGACAAAAAGAGAGCAGACATACCAGGAAATCCATCGTCGTAAATATACTCATCATCGTTGATTTCTTCTTCGTCATCGTCATCTTCTGCGCAATCAAATTAGCACATACGAAAGCATGCAGTGAGGTAAAAAATGTCGGGCTTACCGTCACCGTCATGATCATCGTGGAGAAAGTGATCGTCGAGGGCTGGCTCCGGCTCGTATCCGCCTTCGTCAGCAATGATGGCTCTCGCCATGTCAGTGAGCAGGTTCGTCGGTCCCATGCTATGGATAATGGCTTCCTCCTCCTCATCTTGTGCTTCTGCGTCATAACCTAAATCATCATCCTCACCAGCCTCGTCTTCGTCTACATCACTTTCACTCTCCCAGCCTGAGTCCCCATCTTCATCTACGATCTCTACTCGGTCTTCGACGTCCTCCATGTCTGCCGAGTCCATACCGTCATCTTCGTCATCTTCACTATCGTCGTCGTCCTCTCCCTCGTCGTCGTCCTCGTCGTCCATGATGACCTCAACGACCCCAGGTTCACCATGAAGACCTTCGATGTCACCCATGCCACTCAGTTCCTCGTCTTCATCGCTAATATCGTCTTCGCCATCAGACAAATCATCTTCGCCGTAATCGAGCTCATCATCTTCGTAATCGTCACCATACATGTCTTGATCATCGTCTTCGTCGCCCTCGTCAGATTCGTCGTCCTCTGCTCGAGGTTCAAGCATGCCCAAGGCGGAGTTGCGATACAAATCTGGGGTCTCCTCCCGATTATCGTCGTCGACGTCGGATACAGATGATGATGACGCAAACTCCTCATCGCTGTTGTCCCCTGTTGGATCGGCTGGAAGAATGCTGGAGTGGCTCAGCTCTTTGACGGTACCTGTGAGGACCCGTAAGACGCGAAGGATATACTTGATAGCCCGCTTAACACCCGGGTAGTCAAGACTGATCTCAGCGATAGAGGATGTGAGCTTCTCGACAAATCCCTTCTCGTACATCAAACGACGCATTTGCGCCTGTGAACGAGCTTGGTCAAAATCGGAGTTCCTCGGATTAGAGGTGTCCCTGTCTTTGTCGCCAATCATGTGGTTCATTAATTCAGCCAGGCACTGCATTCGGGAGTAACGAGTCTCAAAAGGCTCATCTGTGAACGGGGCTTTTTCGTAGGCCTTAAGTACGGTGTCCAAGACAAATTTTCGCACGAACAAGAGGTCGGGTTCGTCATCATAAGCAAACTTGTCAAGAGCACGATCCAGATGTTTTTCGCTGGTCTTGGACACGAGTGCCACTAAGACCTTTTGGGTGAGTGTGGATGTTGCGGCTCTCTTTTTGGACATGATTGTGTCTGTCGTACCGTTGAGGCTGCCTTGGCACAGGAGATCATAGATCAAGTAGTTCAGGATACTGGTGCGCGGCTTTATTGGTGTAGTTGTTGACAATGGCGGCGCACTGCGCTTGAAATTGATGAATTCGACCTTGGTTCGTGTATAGCTTTGTAGAAGCTCTGTCAGACAGTTGAGCAAGAAGCATCGGTAAACGAAGATGGGATGTTCTTCCGCCTTGAACACGGGCTTTGGCTGCTTCTTATCCTTCGCATTGTTGGCTGTTGACTCCTTCGTGATCGCATCCTCAGCATCCGTAGGCACTGTAGCTAATGTAACAGTATCGGCCGACGCCACAGTAGTGGATGGCTCTTTGTCATCAACTTCACGATAGTTGACTAGCTCGCACAATAGAAAATGAATCACACCATCAGGGTTTTCCACAATTGGTCGTTTGACGTCATGGTGTGTCTTAGGAGCGTCGGTCATTTCCTTGTCCGCAGGCTCCGTTGAGGCTTTCAACGCTCCATCAATCAATGCACTGGCGTCAACAGCAGTTTCTTTGGCCTTGGGCATAACATGATCCTTAAATGCTAGAGGCGATGACCGGTTGGAGGTGTCTCCAGATCCGCCCAGCCATCTCGAGAAACATAACATCTCGTTTGTCACCTCTACAAACAAGTCGGGAGCGCGAAGAGCAAGAGGCGCCATGGCGCGCAGGTAGGTAGACACGTCGGCATGATGGCGTTGGTTGCGTGCTAGAGGGGGAAAGTCTGTTTGAATTTCCGCGCGCATAATCTGTTTCACGGTTTCCTCGTCTTCGATGACGTGTCGTAGAATGGTGATCATGTGAGCGGAGAGCCTCATTTGCTTGAGACCTTCAGAACCGGTGCCAGATAACTGTTTCGCCATCAGGAATAAACGTTGTAAATTCTTCTTCTCGCCGATAACTTTTGCCAAAGCACGTCTACGCGTCAGAATGACAAGTACTCGCAGAACTGCCGTTGCCAGCATTTCTTCCTTGCCTATGCGGGGAAGTAGATCCAGCAGCGAAACAAGTATCTTGCTCCGATTCTCGTCGCCTACCAGCGCCGATCCGATTGTGAGTACAGGTTCCTCAACAGCATCATCGATGGTTTGGGGAGGCTTCCATTCAGCGGGAATAGGTCGCTCGTCGTGACAAAGGAGTACCTCCAAAACGAGAAGAATATAAGGAATCCATGGGGGCAGCTCGTCGATGGAAGATGTAAGAGGAACCTTCAAAAAACCCACGTACTCGTCTACCTTATCGGCGAGGATTTCTGTATTTTGCCCAAAAAACTTTTCATCCTGAAGAAGCAAAGCAAGTAGATGGGCATATGCGGCTATACATTTTCCGTTCCGTCGTTTCTCCTCCTCATCAAGCGCCAACGAGGAAAGTGCAAAGGTCAGGGTAGAGGCAACCTCCTCTTGAGCATCCTGGTTTTGCTTCTTCAGAACAATCGCTGACACTAGATCAGAAACATCCATGGCAGTGTCCGGGTGGGTTCGAATGACATCCAGACATTGATCGATCAAATTCGTACGGATGTTCCAACGCAAGTTGTCCAAACGCTCCTTCAAAGTGGCAACGTCGGCCTCCAAAGTCTCTTCTGGAGGCTCATTCTGTATGGTGGACATCGCTCCGGTAGCGCTGTTCGTTGGTCTGAAGCTGTTGTTATTGTTGTTGTCATCATCAAGGCTGTTGCTAATCTGCCGATCGACATACTCTATCAAGTCGTCAGCGGAAGGCAGGTCGCGCAATGTATCAAGATTCATGGGCTCCGTCTCAAGAGCGGCGGTTGCAGCAGCAGCAGCAACAGCAGCAACAGCAGCACTGCCTGACTCTTCTGCCTCATTTGATGCGTCTTCCTTCAGGGCCGAAAGATCAGCATCCTCCGCTGGAATAGGATTGCGAGGCCCTGCGAGACCGTTCACGTGAGCCCGGCAGTATTCAGCGACTTCATCGAGAGTTCCGTTGGCTCTATACATGGCTTCATGGACGAGTTCGTCGTCCCATCCCCCCCAGGCGAATTCACTCGCCATGGGACGGAAACGAGCCCACTTGAATCTAGCATCCTTGTATTTGAACAGATTGAACAGGACTTTGTCGTCGGTGGGAGTAGCATTGACTTCATGATCCGCCCCACAAACAATCTTGATAATGTCGAGGAGCCTCTTCACAGTGGAATCTGAAACTTTTTCGATGAAGCTGGAGTTCCACAATTCCATGATTACTGGAAGAATCGCTGCGCGGAATTCGACGACGATTTGATGGGATACATTCGATCCGTTCTGTGTTCGCTCTGCCTGCCTCTGTAGACTAAACTGACTGCAGGCTTCTGACAAGTACTTGCCATTCACCAGAACATGATACAAATCCAGCACCTTTTTCAGGCCAAAAGCGGCAACCTTGGCTCTGGAGGACTCATCTTGGCCGGTTTCCGCAGCACCTTTTACAGAGGAAGCGAAGACCTTGATCATGTCATTGAGTACGCTCATACCCCCTTGTTCCTTGAAGGCGAGAAGAACCGGCATAATGATTTGCACACTGGACCGGTCACTTTGTCGAGTGGAAGGATGGTCGATCAGCATCTCATGAATAGTATGAAGCATGATGATCCAGTAGTGAAAGTCCTTCGAAGTTGGCGAAGGCGTAGTCACGGAGGGAGCCAGGTGAGAAAGAACGCTACTGGCCAGCGCCATAGCGATTTCCAGTTGCCTTGGGCGAGGGAAGGGGTCCAGCTGGTGAGGTTCTCGACGGGGTAGCAGCGCTTTACCCAAAGCCTGGAAGAAAGGAAAGCATGTGGGAATCATGGGATGCAGCAGCGTCCGGAGAGTCTCGTAGTTCGTGTATCGAGCACTTGACCGTTCTTGTTCAGTTGGCAAAACAGGTGCAGATGCGTCAATGCCGTCATCAGCGCTCCAAGTGTTGCTGGTACCACCCAGTACATCCGAAATCGTCCCTTGTTCTTCTCTAGCTCCATCACGATTGTCTGTCGAGGCAGTCACTCCTGGGGCACCTTGTCTGTGCATAGACCAGTGCTGTGGGACTGCCAAAAGCTCGCCCGCTTCTTCTGCAAGGACACCGCGCAACAGCGGTCCGATAGACTTGACCAGTCTGAGGTAATAATCGTACACGTTAACGTGATAGAATTGCAGAGAATTAGATCTCGTTGTCGTAAAGCAGTCCGACAGTATTTTGATGAATGTCTGAGCATTCAATAAGGCTTTGACTTTCTGCGTCGCTGTCGACACACATTCGTGCAGTTCAAGATTATCACCCTCGACGAGCAAGTCTGACGAGAGGAGGGCACCAAAGTATGGAGGAACAGCTTCGGTTTTCGCCGCCAATGGCTGCAGAGTATCAATGTTGTTCTGTGCCCGACGCAAGAGGGAAGGCAACCCCCAAACCGGAGAATGTTCGATCAATTGAGTTACCACTTGGTTCAAGACCCTGGACGCGGCCGAGTCTCCAAAGGCTGCATCAAGGCTCGGGGATTCGCAGAGATCAAGAAGCAGCTCAATACCACCACGCTTGACGAAATTCGTTTTGAGGAATGTGTTGGATAAGTACCCCGTCAAGAAATTGGCCAAACTGTGAATGTACGGTGTGAGTGACTGTGAGGGCACCACCTTCTGATCTGTCTTTTCTTCTTTGGCCGTTTCTCCTGCCTCTCCAATCTCGTCGGACATGTCAATATCCACCGTATCAGTACCTTTGTCCTTGTAGCCAGTGGCTACCTCTGTGGTCCCTTCTGCAACGTGTCCATTCGGGTGGATAGTGGAAATGACTCCTTCGTGAGTGACTACATAGAGCCTGACCCCCCAGTCGGAGTTGATGCCCTTTTCGATACCGAGCCATCGCACTCGGGCCACCATGTCGATGACAGCATCGGAAATGGCCGTGCGAAGGGGAGGGTGGTGGCGAGCAAGCTCATCGAAATTGGCACCGACGTTGCTCGCAATATCCCGGTTCAACTCCATGCAGTTGACGTGTACCGGACTCTCAAAAATTTCCAGGAAACTATCGAAAGCCTTGGAAGCGACGACCATTTTCATTCCCGTATTGTTCAAACAAATGGAATTTAGGACCTGAGGCACAATGTTCATAGCTTCTGATGATGCCAGAATACCTTGGGCGGGTTCATTTTGCCGTGTTCTTCGTATGTCTTCATCACTGGGAGGGTGGGGCTGATCGTCATCAGCAACAACTGATACAGTCGCAGAACTGATAGACGATTCACCGTCGTTGTCGCCCTCCTGATGCTCTTCAGTCTGTTTAGCCTCTTCTCCCGCTCGTTGCTCTGGCAGTGTCCGTCCCGTAATCGCTTCGAGATAAGTCTTTATCATACCGGACTCGGAAATGGCAGCAAAACTGGTTGGGTCATTGTTGATGAAGTCGCTCAAGATGGTGACGGAATTTGTCCAAACTACTGATCCGAAACTGCGCTTGTTTGCTATAATCTCTCGAAGGCTCTGCAGTAAATCAGATTTCTCGGCAAGATTTCGAAGCAAACGATCCGTGTTGCCACCATAGCTGTAAGCATTACTCATGATGTGGTGCACAAATTTCAGGAGCCATTTTAGTGTTTGCTGTTGGTAGTAAGGAATTTCATAGTCAACAGCAGCTGACTGTTGATCAGCATGCACACCATGAGACGATTGCTGCGATCCCTGAGCCTCCGCAACCGTGTCTACCAAAAGCGTCGCGACAGCATCCAAGCCATTGGCATTGAAAAAGGACGTAAATGCGTTCTGATAGGTCCAGATGAGTCCATCTAGAAATGCTAATACCATGGAATGATGCCGTTGGGCAACATGAGACCTAATGTTCAGGATTTCGACCAAGATACTCATAAGACCGGCGGAGACCATTTCGCTCCCGACGCGCGTGGACATGGAGAGGTGAAGCGTTAATGAAAATAAGTTGTTTCGCCAATCGTCTTCCTCCGTAGCATGATCACCTAAGTCGGCAGCATCGTCGACTTGCATACCTGCCACGGCCTTCCTGATAACGTAGAGCAGGATGCCATGATTAACGTTTGCATTCAGTGCGGACAAGACGTCCTGGCACTTGGGAGTGAAGCCAGCGATGGCTTCCAGTAGCGCCAGAGCAAAGGTCTGCAACCGGAGAGGGATACTGGCGTTGGGATCAGCGGCAGGGTGTATAAGCTCTGCGAGCTGGTATACGAGTTGATATCTTCTGGTCTCATCAACATCATGGCGAAGTACCTTCTCCACAAAACTTGAATCCGAGTGGATGTAGGCCAGATTTGTGATGGCGAGCAACCGAGTTGCCAACATCTGTTGGCGAGCCTCTATCGAATCAGCAAGTGCTTTGGCCACCCGGAGCCGATGGAACACCTCGTACTTCGCCGATTGCGGCATATCGTCAGGGATTCGCCTTATAAGGTCGTAGATCGACGTGCTTCCAATGACCGATTTGGGCAGTTCGAATAACCTCTGTCCCGGCGTGGTCTGCTCATCTGCGATGGCCGGTGTTCGAGGAAGTATGGGTGAAGAGTCGTCCGGGTTCACGATTCGCACCCGAGGCGTGTTCTGCTGACTTCCAATCGTGTGACTACGACGGAGAGGTGTTGGCGTTGATGGCTCGGACGAACGGCCAGGTTCGTTCGGCGCGTCGTTGCGGTCCGAGTCATCTTGAGAATAGTAGAGCACCTTGATGTCACCCCAGCTTTGCCATCTTGTGTTGTCGCATGTGGCAATGGCGACCAAATCGTTGGCATGGGTCGTCGTCAAGTTCCTGCCACTGCTTCCGTAGACCTTCTCCTTGCCCTTGGTCGAGGCCGGGGTCGTGGAAGGCATCGAGTCAGCCAAATTCATAATGGGCGTCTTAACAAATGGCATGGCCAATTGGAGGACACGGTCGAGATCAATGTTATAATGGTTTGCCAATAGCGCAGAGCTGATTTGTCTCGACGGAGTGGCGATGCGCTTGACAGATGCTTGGTACCTTTGAGCCAGTTCGGAGCCAGCTTCAAGCGTATGTATCAAGATGGACGATGATGTGCTATTAAGAAGATCATTGAGATGAGCACTACTCGCATAGATGCTCCGATTCCCGCAGTGCTCCAGTAGCATACGGCTAAATCGTAGAACGGCCTCTATCAAGACTTTGTCGCCGTCGTTGGGGAAGCCGAGCTCTGCTAGCTGGTGGTCATCCCACTGCCGCTCATTACTGAATGGAGATTCTTCGTCCATATTCCTGAGAACATCCAGAGCAAAATCTCGTTGTTGAGGACCATCTTTGAGATGGTACGTCTTGTTGAAATGTTCTAGAATGTCGTCGAATCGGTTCAGCAATGGTATCCAGTGATATAAGTCGCCCCTTCCGAAAGGCCACCTGGATGGAAAAGACGCTAGATATTGTGGCAGCAAGGGTAGTTCGGTCGTTGATGCTGTTTCAACATAGCTCTTGAGCCAGGGAGACTGTTAAATATACGGGTCAGACGTCGTGTATTCAAGTTGAGAGATATTTTGATAGAAGTTGAGAGGCTTCCCCACACACCTGAGTTTCCTGATGCTTGGATTGCATCGTTTTCGTGATTTTGCCCATGGTGAAGTGTGGTGCGGCAGAGCCGCTGAGACAAAAGCAAGCTCCCCCTCCACTCCTATCGTGCTTGCTATAATTTTTTATAAAGCTGCCAGCCTAGATGGAGTGTCCGTGGCTGGACGGCTCCTGTGATCTGACTTTGCAAGACCTAGCGTCTGATAGTCTTGCAACTTTCTAGTGAGCCGGAGGATGTACTTGTTGATGCAAGAAAGAATGTAATACAGCGAAGACAGGTTGTGGGCTAACACAAAACTGGATGTCGAGGCGAGGCTCGTCGGTATATCCGACAGGCAGACCCACGGGTGACTAATTCAATTTGTGTAAACGAGGGACAAACAAGAGCGCTGCGTAGAGTGAAGCTGCTGGGGCAGTGAGTGGTTACGACGGTTTCTGAGGTGAGGTTTGACGCGGGATAGACTCGGCGAATCAAGCTTCAGAGAGCAAGCCCAAGGACGGGTGCAGACGTCCAGGAACTGCTTCTCCAAAGTGCCACGGAGTAAATTTGTTGGCGCAAGTACAGCGGCCACGCGAAGTCATGGAGCTTTCAAACGGATGGGAGTTGCTCTCCGCGATGCAAGATGTGGTGGCGGATGATGTGATGTTGGGAGTGAAAAGATGGAGATTCTGGGACATACAAAAACGTCAGGTTCGGCACATAACAGGTGGTGGGGCCACTGCGTAATGGTCCACGCCGCCACGGGTTGTGATGGGCGTTGAGTCTTGACTCTTGAGACTCTGAGTCTCTGAGAAAGGCCAAATGTGGGGCTCCTCAAGCACTGCGAGAATTGCGAGAACTCAGGTACAGTAGAAGTGCGCCGTTCAGACTTCGTCAAGAGAAGGCGCTCAGCGTCGCTGGAAGTCATACAGTTAGATTTTTCATTCGATATTCGGACGACACATTGACCGACACATTGTTGCGACGCTTTGTGGACTTGAAAGACACTTGGGCATCCGAAGCTGGAGATACCTCTACGTTATGCCTCAGCCTGATGGTGAACCCTACCCTGAACTTTGAAGGCAAGGCTGAGAGTACATACTGTAACCAGTGGCGTCATCAGCAGGTCGCACGCAGCTCGGTCTCGGTATGTAGAGTTTGTTACAAGCTCTACAGAGTACGGGAATAGCAAGAAAAAGAAGCTAGCTCCATAATGTCGTGGCAAGCAAACTACACTTGTATGTAGGTACTTCGTACATACAGGAGTAACAGGACAGACGAACTGGCAGACGGGCTACATATACGTAGCATAGGATAGCCTTCGCGCGCTCTACCCATGCCGCTGCAAGTACCTAGTCGGCCATCTCGTCCGTGAGAATGAGCCAAAACACAGTCCATGATGGACTAAGTAAGGTTCGAGAATCGGGCGCTATTTCCGGGGCCTGGAGAGAGCTTGGAGACATACGACTCACGAAAAGCCCACTTGCAAGTTGCTAGCCCTGAGGACTCAGGATTCAGGAGGAAGCGGGCGTACTAAATGTAGCAACGGAAATGAAATTGTATGCAGGAATGCAGCAACCAATCAGCAGCGCTTGGTTTCGATACAGGAATGCATCATGCCAATGCCAGAAATGCGAACAATGCCGTCGATGCGCGTCTCCAGCAGGCTGGGACGCCGATGAAGAAGCATGCTATACATAGGTACGTCCGGATGCAGTGTCATGTGAAGAGCATCATCGAGCGTGCGTCGTGATATCTCCGTAGTTGTGGCCGAAGGCCAGATATGTACATACCTATGATGCTCAAGCTCGCGCTGAACCCAATGTCTCGTCCGAGGTCTCGTCTACGTCTATGACTTTGTTGCTTAGCCTTCCTCGTAAGTTGTCGCGTCTGGAGCTTCCGCACAACAGAGTTCATGCAACAAGGCTGGCGTCTCGACTGGCCTCCGCCACAAACAAAGCCCCCCCTTCCCTTTATCATACAAACCCCTTGTGTACGACCCTCCGCTCCACAGAGCCGGCTTTTTGCGAAAGGGCACTCCAAAGGGGCACTCGAGGGAACACTTGAAAGTTGAAGGGCGCCGTTTGCCAACTCATCCACTGTTCGGTCGTCTGTTCTTATATTCTACCAAGTCATCTCTTCTGCCATTCTCTACACTTGCATTTTTGATCTCTCTTCTCCCATTCTCGGCTTGCGACGCTGTGCGGCGCAGCTCACCTGCTTGTTAACTTTCGCCATCATTTCTTGGCCGCCAAGTACTTACGGAGCAACACCAGCGTATCGTTGACTCCGTCTCCGTCTCCTCCAGGCTGCGACCCCTCCGACCCTTGTCCTGGTCCGACCTCTATAGCCGTTGATTTGCTGCTGATGGCTGTGTGCTGAAGCACATCAGCTCTCAATCTTGTGATTCGACAGGCGCTTCCCCCCTTTACACCTAAATTACGTGAGGCAAAATGTCGCTGCAGGGCGGCGACGGTGCCACGTCTGGCTTTCCCGAGGACGAGAAGTCGAGGCCATCCTCGAAAGCCAGCTCAGCTCCGGATACTGTGCGTTCCATTTCTTTGCAATGAATTCGTCCGGCCACGAGGCATATTGAAAGCATGCGCTGATGTGCTGACTCGTTGCAGGGCGGTGAGCAGGACTCATTCGAAGACGCCATTGACAATGCAGCCGATATTGGAGACACACTTGATGCAAGATCCGTGCGATCGTTGACAAAGAGATCCGCCTCGTTCAACAAGAGCCCATCACCACAGCTCAAACCACGGGGCGAACCACAACCTGTACCACAGCCCGAGCACCAGCCTCATCGAGACGAGAAAGACAACAACAAGGTTCAAGACAAAGACACAAAGACAGAGGACTCTGATAACGAGAGCCAAACTGTTCAAGTGTCCAGGTCCAAGTCCAAGTCGCGGCAAAATTCCCCTCGGGCCTCTTCGCCCGTCTCAAATCGCATCTCAAGCACGTCGAATCTGGACAACGTGAATCTGGACGACGAGAATCCAACAGAAATAGATGGTATAGCTAATGCAAAAGTTGCGAACAAAGAAGACGCGGACGTTGCTTACGCATTTTTAGTTCCCCCGAGCCCACCAGAAAAGGACGTCGGCACCAAGTCATTGTCATTGAGCAGCATCACGAATGCCCTCCCAGCTCTGCCTTGGTCTCCTCCAGCCGAGTCTCCGTCAAAGAGTCCTGTGCCGTCGATGAACACTGTTGTCTCTCCAACAAACCAGCATCCCGGCCCACCGACTCGAAAGCTCACGAGCCCTTTTTCCTGGTTGTCACGAAACTCCATCAGTAAAGACAAAGACTCGGGCTCTCCGCCGATCCATACCACAGGGCGCCGCAACACTGCCAGCTCAATCGCGACCTTGACAAGTAACCCAGAGATGATGCTCAGTAAGCTCGACGAGGAGTATGACGGGGTGAACAGGGCCAGTGGCTCGCAGCGGGATAGTCTCAAGGACAGATTCAAGGCCTTGAGGATGCGTGAAGAAACAGGTATTCAGTTGACCTCTGGCGACGATGACGGTCAAGGTGATGCCCTCGGACTGGCCAGTCCCATCTCTGCGACGCTATCGGGTGACAAGATGCAACAGTCAACAGTGCCGGATACCAACCACGACTTAGCCCCTGGCACTGCGTCTGGTGTCAACGCTGGACCCTCGGCGATGCAGGAAAGCCATGTGGATTGGGATATCTGGCAATCTGTTGTCTATGAGGGCCCTGCAGCGGTAGCTCGTACCAGTCCGGAGGAGCTGAACAGAGCCATTGCGACAGGGATTCCCAACGCGATCCGAGGAGTCATTTGGCAAGTCCTTGCCCAGAGCAAAAATGAACACCTCGAGGCCCTGTACAAGGATCTTGTAGCTCGGGGAACCGACCAAGAGAAAAGAAACAGCGGCAGCACAACTATCAGCTCCATCAGCCATCAGGGAGTCGCTACTAGCACTAATGGTAGCGTGAAGTCCTCTGCATCCTCGATACACTCTAACCAGTCTATGGCCAATGGAAACACTTCGCCCAGAAGTGATAGGAGTCAGGAAGCGATTGCCAAGGCTCAGATTGCAGTCGCTACCGAGAAAAAAAAGAGGCAAAAGGAAGATGCTGCCGCGGTCCAAAAACTTGAGAAGCTCATTCGACGCGACCTCGGCGCTCGAACCAGCTTCTCTAAATACGCGGCAGCTGCTGGACTTCAAGATGGCTTATTTGGCGTCTGTAAAGCATACGCGCTCTTTGACGACGGCGTCGGCTATGCACAGGGCATGAACTTTTTAATCATGCCACTCTTATTCAACATGCCAGAGGATGAAGCCTTCTGTCTACTGGTTCGACTGATGCACCAATACAAACTCCGCGATCTTTTTGTCCAGGACATGCCTGGGCTTCACCTGCACCTGTATCAGTTTGAAAGACTTTTGGAAGACTTGGAGCCTGCCCTGTACTGTCATTTGCATCGGCGAGGCATCTCATCTCATTTGTACGCCACGCAATGGTTTCTAACCCTCTTCGCCTACAGATTTCCCTTGCAACTGGTCCTCCGTATCTACGACTTGATTCTATCAGAGGGTCTTTCTGCGATTTTGCGATTCGGCATCGCACTCATGCAGAAGAACGCGGCAACGCTATTGGCAATACAGGATATGCAACAGCTCACAACATATCTAAAGGATAAGCTCTTTGATGTCTATATCGATAAGGATCCCAGCCAGGGCAGCATCTTAGAGAATGGCTTCTTCGGGAGCTCCAGCTCAAGCATGGACAAGGAGGTATATAGAGCAGACCAGCTTGTCCGAGATGCATGCGAAATTAAGATCACCCCCGAGACGCTCAAGGCATTTACTGCCGAGTGGGAGGAGAAGAGAAAGGCGGACAAAGACCGCGAGACCGAATTGCACGACCTCAGACAATCCAACCAAAGTCTCGCCGTTCAACTACGTAAGCTCGAAGTTCGTGTTCAAGCGGGCGATACGGAGCAAGCAGCCCTCGCCACTGAGCTTGTACATACAAAAGTCGAGAACGAGGAGCTCCGTGATGAGAACGAGAGCCTCAAGGGCCAGGTCAAGGAGTTGAGGGTGGTGATTGAGAAACAGCCCGTCGAAATCGAAGAAGCTTGGAAGATGGAACGAGATGACTTGATGAAGCGCAACGCAAATGTACATGAGGAGAATCAGAGGGTGGAGAAGGAATTGGCTGATCTTGAGGAACAGCTGGTGCAGACCAAGATGCGTTATGCCGAGGTATGTGATGTGATCAAAGCGGAGAACATTCGTTTAAAATCTCGGCCTCTGAACTCTGGAAATTTCCAACTAACAATTTGTCTCTTCTTCAGATTGACTCTCAGCACGAAGAGCTGAAACGGAAATGGGCGGACCTGAAGCGCCAATTTGCCTGATTGGATTATAAGACAGTGCATCCTGTCAGAGATCTTGCATCAGACGATAAAGCTTTGGTCGGATTGTAAAGGCAACTAATCGCTGCGAGGTGTTCTATGCGCTTCAAGCCCCAACACTCAACGTGTTTCTATTCTCAACGTCTCGTCTTCTCACAACGTCCTCGCTTAGCGAGTTGGTCCTGGCTGTTTCTGGGAAAAGGTCGAACAGCAACAAGCAAGATTCAGAAAAGAGTGAGGAAAAGAAAAAAGGACAAGAGGAGGGGATGAGCAAACCAGAAGGGCGCGACTTACATGGCTAAGAAGCTGCTCGGGTTTTTTGGTGCATAGACGTGATAACAGCAGTAGGATAAATGTGAATATGAGCAAAGACAAATACAATACACACATCATTAGGGCACGAGAGAAGAGATTCGCTGCGTAGGTTTTGTTTTATGAGATAATCATGACATGGGTAACTCCGACTACGGGGGACCTTTTTGCAAGAGGGGTCATAAACTTGAGAGGTACATAACCGGCTCTGGAACGAAGTAACTTGCTGGCACCAAGAAATTGCATGTGAGAAGTGGGATGAGATTTCTACGAATGGATTGTTTGTATTCAAGGAAATTGAGGTCTCTACGTTGTAGTATTATTAAGCAATTTGGGGGCACATGGTGGGTGTATATTTGACTAAAGAGCTAAGTTTCCCAATTTGTGGGAAAGTGGGAATACTATGTACATAATCGGCTGGTGCGGCCGTCACGTGATGCGGCTGCCAGCACGAGCAATGGCTTATTCCTCAATAAGTATTGTCTTTTGTCCATTTCATGGGAAATGTTGTGGTTCCAACGTGTTAGCAGCACAAAAGGAAAGTGTTGAAGAAAGTAGGTTTACGGAAAAGGGAGAAAGGGGTTAACAATAATCTGTGCGCTGATGGGCAAGCGGATGATGAGGCAAATAGGATGTTGGATGGGAGAAATCACAATGGCCATGGCACATTTGCGGCGAAAAGTTCATGTCTTGTTTCGTCTTTTTTTGCGCTTGTTTTATATTTTGAATTCCTTCCGCACTCCCTATAAACAAGCCGAAGTCCATGGCTTTTTTAAGTGAAAGGTTCTTTCAGAAATGTCCCCTGATATACCCCCGAAAGACCTTCAGCCCTGCCCTCAAAGACGAGGTAGATGATTCATGGACAGGGCGAGACAGGCGTATTGAAAACGACAACCCAAAAAAACACGTCTACTTGTGGAGCTTGCGCTGGTAGAAAGCGAGCTCCTCACCCTCCAAGATGTATCCATCGCAGCGGCCGGACTGGCCGGGACGGCTGGAGATGATGGCGTACAAACGACCGGCCTCGAACTGCTTCTCAATGACAGAGTCGACCTTGCCAGCGGCGGCGAAGCGCTCGGCCTGCTTCTTCTCGACG